>ML389852.1:16838-36684 GCA_005239525.1 Nicotiana knightiana | reverse complement strand
ATAAGAAACAAAATTTGGGCCCCCCCCCCCCCATTCTTGTTCTAAAATAAATCGAGTATTTAATTTGTCCAAATTTCTTAGACTTATTTGCTTAATTAAAGTTCGGTCAGGACCCATCGTTCTGGACCTCGAGGGGTGCCTAACACCTTCCCCTCAATGTAATTTGAGCCCTTAACCAATCTCTGGTGATGCAAACTGGTTATATGAGTTATATACTATAGGTGCCCTAACGCACCTTAATCTGTTATGTGGTGACTTTCTCAATTACAATTACCTACCCTCTCAAAATAGGAGTTGTCCCAGAAAATGTCGATACCTGATTTTGTGAGAAAAAAGGAGGCACGACAGCATGACGACTCTTCTGAGGACTTTTTTAGGCTCTTACCATAACAAACTTGTATTGTGAATTAGTCTTTAAACATGTCTTTATTATTCCATTAATACTTGCACACCCCTTCCTCTTCCCACTCTATGTGAATTTATTTTCCTATTTTCATTCATTTATGATTTCTCTTCCCTGTTTATTACTTTTTACTATGGAAACTGACTTTTATCTTCGTCTTCTTTCTTAAATGCCTTTACCATTATTAAATACCGCATTTTATCATTTTTCATCGTGCAAATACTTGACAACGTATTATTTTCTTTTTGCATAAATCAAGCTCAACATCGTATTCCACTCGTGCATAATTAATACCATAACAACACTTGATGAGTGTATGCGCTCTTCCTATGTCATCCTTCTTAAATTTGGAAAGGCTTATTTGCGGTAAAACTAGTCGGCCAGCGATGCAATCGACGATTCTGTGCCTTTCCCCCTCAAGTTGTCCGCTTAAGGGTACCAATATAGACCTCTATAGAAACCTTACTTTATAATAATTCTACATGCATCATGGTCAAACCTATCCTGGGTTAATATGTTGTCCGCATAATAACCCCTTAAGTAAAGCCTTGTCCAAAGTCCACCGAGGTTTTCATAATCCCAATGGACGCAACCATGATCTGTGCATTATTTGGAGAAATAAATGCCGATATGCTAATGGTTAATGTATAAATAGTCGAATCCGGAGGGGGAAATGGTCTAACCTTATTTATTTTGCAGAAAATGAGGCACAAAGTCCCCAAGTTCGGCATGGTTCGAGATATACCACCACTATTTCTAGATTGGTGGTAGGACCTTCCGTCAAGTGACAAAAATCATGTGAAAACGGTCCTCAGAAACATACCTTCCTTATTAGACATCCAACTGAACAACATCTTGATTGAAGTTGCTACTATCTTATGGGACGGGAAAGGGTTGTATTTCGTGTTGGCAACATAGAAATGACTCTTCTTTTTGAGGAAATAGGGGGATTCGCTGGACTATCTTGGGACAGTCTTGGTTTATTGGTACCGAAAAATCGCACCCCTAGGGGGTTTCTGAAATCGATGGGCTTAAGGGAGAAAGACGACTTGGTATGTTTGAAGAAGTCTTACATACCTTTTGACTTCCTGTATGAATGATACGGACACAATAAATCTTACCGTCTCTTTCATGACGAGTCCTCCATCACCTCCCTAAGTTAGATTCATCGTAGGGTTTTCGTGTTCATCATCGTAGGGTTGTAATTTGCTGCTACAGATTTGGTTGCTGGAACATTTCCAAAGAGGCCAATACCGCCAAGAGTTTCCATACATACCATGGAATAATCACATAGTTTTCCATCACCTTAAAAGAACAACCTTTATTTCAGACATATTTTCTCAACTAGAGAATGCTACATAATGGGTACAGATTTTTGACAATTTGACTGAGGACCAGGTTCATTGGATGTTTGAGTGGTTCCCTACCAGTGAATTCATCATCAGATCCAGGGATGTTCCACATTTGGTGTTGATCGGGTTGAGGGGCATACGCCTCTATGTTCCTATCAAGGTCATGAGACAAGCTGGTAGAAAATAAGTCATAAAACGAGTCTCCAAAATGACTCACTACAGAGAAGATTTTCATGATGATGACATCCAGTACAAATGTGAAGCTCAACACATGTGGCACTTGAAGGTCATTGTGGAAAGACACCATCGAACCACAGATCGATACCACGCAGTGCATGTGTATTTCTACCCACCATGGTTGGACGATAGCATAGCAAGAATAGTCGAGCTAAGGGTCTGTCGAGGAAACAAAGTTATAGATGAAGTTATTGAAGAACAAGTGAAGTATAACAGATTTGGAACAACACAAGATCGATATGGAGGCAATCAATGAATGGAGGGAAATGTCTACTAGATCAACGGAAAGGTTGGAGTATCTGGAGCAAGGTTTAATGGAGTTAGAAGGGAAGATGAGGAAAGAGTCATAGACGTCCAGAATGCCAAGGGTAACGAAGGAGGGAATCTAGCAAGGGCATACCTACTACTGGACATGCGCGACCTAGGGAACCTGATCAATGAAGTCAAGAAAGCCAAACCTGGAGAAGGTCCCTCTTGGACCAAGTAGATTAGCTTTATTTGTTTTAGGGATTTCGTGTTTCATTTTTTGCAAAAATATAAAAGTTAGCCCTTTCCCCCTCTAGATTCGACTATTTATGCAATAACGGTCAGGATGTTGGCACATTTTTCGTCCATTAATGCACATAATATGACAGTGTCCTTTAGGACTAAGGAAATCCTTTGGACTTTGGAAAAGGTTTACATAAGTGGTTGGATGCGTCAATGATGTCTCAATCCATACTAGGTTTAGCATGATGCATGTACATTTCAAATCAGATTGTGGTTTCTAGGAGGGTCGAGACTGGTACTCTCAAGTGGACAACTTGAGAAGGAAATGCAAGGGGCTATCGACTGCACCGTTGATCGACTAGTCTACTATTAATAATCCTTTACAATTTAAAAGGGTATTTTTAGGAAACCGCAGACGCTCATCAACCGTCTCTATGTTGATAATTGGCGTGAATGGACTATTATGTTGAAAGCATGCTTTATGCAAAAATAGTAACATCGATAGATACTTGCATGATAAAAATGCGTAAAAATAGTACATAATTTGACATTGATGAACAATAGAAGGAAAAAATAAATACAAAGGAGAGAAGTTAGCATAACTCATGAAAAAGTGCGGGAACTTAATTAAACGAAGCAAATAGGAGAAATAGGGACAAGAGACACGTGATATAGCAACTTTAAGCAAATAAGGGAAATAGAGAGGGGATGTACATGACGACAAAGGAAATAGGGAGGGGATCTGCGTGATGGAATAATTTTAAACAAACAAAGGAAATAGGGAGGGGATGACATCAAATAATCTGTTAATCCACATAAGCAAAACATCATTATAGTGAGAGCCTAAGTATTTACCCAGTAGAATCGCCATGTTGTCGCTCCCCGTTTTCTCGCGAAAGCTAGTTTTTTTTATTAAGCAAATATACCACTAGGTAGGCTGTCTAGTGGAAAATATATAAATAGAATCTCAAAATGGGTCCAAAATTTACAAGATGTCAAAACCAAAATAGAAGTTGCATGAAGCTACTAGCTACTAGAAGATAGAAAATCTAAAGTCTAGTGAACTAGCTATTACAACATAATTAGTTGAATGCTTCCTTCTCCTGTCAGTGTGTGTGAATCCAATTTCCAATGGGAAATACCAAGCATCACCTATCAAGCTCTCACCAGCCGCCAGGGTATACTGTCCATAGGCTAAAATAAATTCTAAACATATCCACCATAGAGTTGAAGCCATCATAGTCTTCCAAATGTAGCTACTATATGATCTCCATATACAGTAAAATAAGTTTGTCCAAGTATTAATCATATGCGCACTCATCAAATTAACATGAAAAAGTACCTGGCTTTAGGCAGGCTTTGCAAGGCAAAGACCAGACTTGAGTTGGCTTTAGACAGGCTTTGCAAGGCAAAAGATAGGCTGGGGCTAGCTATAAGTAGGACTTGCAAGGGAAAAACCAGGATGGGGATCGCTTTAAGTAGGCCTTGCAAGGAAAAGTCCAGGTTGGGGCTGGCTTTAGGCAGGCCTTGCATGGCAAAATCCAAGATGGAGGTGGCTTTAAGAAGGCCTTGCAAGGAAAAAGCCAGGCTGGAGCTAACTTTAAGCAGGATTTGCAAGGAAAAAACCAGGCTTGAGGTGGGTCTTAAGTTGGCGACCCCCGGGTAAAACCATGCATAATCAAGCGTTAGAAACTGTGTATTTTTTTTATCTTATAAGCTCGGATCCTTCCCTTTCAGAACCTTTAATGTAGACATCATTCTAAACATTGCTAAACCATCCTCAGATTCAGCATGAAACCATGCTAAGACCACTCAGAAATGATTCAACAATCTCCATAAATACAGCATAATAGGTTCAACGATTTCCTTAGCATTTGAACATATCAGAAGTATAATAAATTGCACCATCTAACACATGCTTATCGCATTGTTCATGTACACTATCCAAGCACCCTCATAAAGAGCATTTGACCACGCTAACACCACTAGAAAGTACCTTAATAGCATACAGAATGAGACATAACAGAAACATGCAGGTATGTGCTAATTCCAATCCTATGAAACCATCAGTCTAGGGCTCTTCTCATTGCTATTCTAACCCTACGGTTAGGAGTTTGAGACTTGTCTAAATTGATCAGCCTCCTCCATACAATAGGAATGAGAGAATGAGTGAAACTCAGATGTACCGACAAAAAAAACCACAATGTTTGCTATATAATCTGCCACTAAGTTTCCCTCTCTGAATACATGTTGGAAGATCACATTGAAATTTCCACATCTCTACAATTTACTTCACATCATGATAAATTATCCAAGGAGGATCCCATTCCCCTTCTATCACCTTCTTCATCACCAATGAATCAGTCTCCGTGTGAGAGGGTGAAGATCATGCTCTACATAGTATTCCAACCCTGAAGAATAGCCTTAGCTTCAGCTAGCACATTAGTTTTCACCCCCATGTCTACTTCCCTAGCATATACCACATCACCTTCATTATCCCTCACAGAAAAGCCTAGGGAGCTAGGACCAGGATTGCCCTTTCCATCAGTATTGCATTTGTACCAACCACCAAAAGGAAGCTGCCATGTTACTCTTATAGTGATCAATATAGGTTTATATCCTTCAAAATATTGAATTATCTATGGCCATAACACTGAAATATAGCATCCAAGTACACCTCACCCTTGCCAGTTGATGAAATGTCCTATTGATCTCATGAATCACTCTATTTGTGGACACTGAACCCCCATATTCACTTGTATTTCTTCTCTTCTAAACTTCCCAAGTGATGATAGCTGGTACTGCTTGAAACAATGGATTTGAATTTGGACAACATCGAGCATACCACCAATGCCTTATAACCTGCTTCAATTGAATCAATGGCACAGTAATTCCAACAGCCCCCATGAACAAGTTCCATACCTTAGAGGAACTAGGACATGTGACAAATATATGCTTAGTAGATTCCTCTTGGGGCTGCTGACAACATCAACACCTAGACATCGCCATTTTCCCTTCCCTCCTCCACATGCCATCAGTGGCTATTTTCTGCCTCCACAAGAAGAATGATATCTTGAATGGTAAGCCTTTAATCCACATTAACTTGAAGTCCCTATTGGGATCAGCATTATGCCTTAATATTTGCCAAGCACTACTAATACTGATCTTTCCTGAAAGAGTTGGCATCCAGTATGGACTATCCCAGTATCCCTCACTGCCTTAGTAATGCAAATTTAGCCTTATATGTTCTTCAATTTTGTCATTGAACGTTTGATATAGCAGTTGATCGTCCCATGCTTCACCTTTCCGCAGTTCTGCCACCTCTTGAAGATCTTCATTGATTGGGAAGTCTTCAGGTAATACGTGATGAAGTGCACCCACTCCAGTCCAATTTTCATGCCAAATATTAGTTGTTCCACTCTTCAATTCCCATACGATCTCATGTTCTACTTCTTCCGTAGCATTCAGCATTTGTCTCAAAACATGAGACCCTCTTCTAAATTGCACCATCGTTGGTATATCCTTCTTGCAATACTTATTCCACATGAAATTATACCACAAATATTTTGTGGTCCTAAACCTCCACCATAGTTTAGGACACAGTGCCCTTGACACATTATGTAAGGACCTACAACCTAGACCCCCTTCCTCTTTAGGAAGGCAAATATTTTTCCATGAAGCCCAATTTCTGATTATCCCTTCATCCTTTGTGCTTCAAAAGAACCTATCAAAAATCTTATGAAGATGCTCCAGGACATTGTTTGGTGGATCAAGGACATGTGGACTGGCATACTTTGCAACACACTAGAAATGAGTATTGCCTTTCCTCCAAATGACATCAACTTTCCTTTCCATGAATGCAATTTAGCCTTTACCTTCTTGATAAGATCCTCATAATTGCCCTTCCTCATTCTAGTGTAAAAAATAGGTCACCCTAGATATGTGAAGAGGAATTTACCTCTTGCAAATCCTGTAATATCTCTAACTTCCTGAAACAAACCATTAGCAATCTTTGAATGCATGTAGTATGAACTCGTATCTTTGTTGATCATCAGACCTGCTATATTCACATAGTTCCCCAACACTACCATAATCTAACTCAAGGATGGAGGATGAGCAGAAGCAAAAATTATAGTATCATCAGCATATTCCAAGTGGTTTAAAGGATCAGACCACTTAGGCATTACAAATCTCACAAACGACTTGTCTTCAAAAAGATTATTCAAAGACCTGGAAAGTACCTCAGCTGACAGAATGAACAATGCTGGAGATAGGGGACCCCCTTGCTTCACACCCTTTGTAAACTTAAACAACCCTAAGGACTGCACATTCACCAATAGTGAGTACCAGTTATTTGACACCAAGTTCCACACCATGTTGATGAAGCGCTCAGAAAATCCGATCTTCCTTAGCACATGAAATAAGTACTTCCATGAAACCCTATCATCGGCCTTAGCCATATCAAGCTTGATCACCACATCAACTGGCTTTCCTCTTAACCTTATGTTAGTGATAATTTCTTGTGTTAATACGATGTTCTCAAATATGCTCCTACCATTCACAAATACGGATTCATTAGGAGATATTAGATAAGGCAAAAAACTCTCTAATCTATCATGTAACACCCTAGACAAGACCTTGTTAATAAAGTTGCTCAAACTAATAGGTCTTAAGTAAGAAAAGGTCTCAACTCTAGGTTTCTTTGGAAGCAACACTAGATTGGTGTGAGTGATGGATTTAGGCAGTGCAGCTCCTCCATAGAAGTGTATCACCATGTTGTGTATATCATCACCAATAACATTCTATCATGTTTGATAAATCAGGCTAGTGAATCCATCAGGACCACTAATACTCTCCCCACTAAGCTCAAAAACTGATGTCCTTACCTCTTCATTTCTTAGCAATCTACTAAGTTCCAAATTCTATTCCATAGTGACCATCGAAGGTACATTATTGAGCAAGGAAAAGTCAAAGGAATCACCTTCATTTGTGAATTGTCTTTGATAGAAATCAACTTCAGCTGTAGCCAATTGCTCCTGGTCTTCAATCCATATTCCACTACCACTTTTAATCCTCCTCATTTGCATTTTCTTTCTTTTTCCATTGACTTGATTGTGAAAGAAACTTGTGTTCCTATCTCCTTCAGCAAACCAAGTCATCCCAGCTTTTTGCTTCCAATACTGCTCCTCGATACGAAAATATTTCTTCAATTCAGATTGAGCCTTTTGAAGCACAATCCTATTCTCAATTGTAGTCTCTTCTTCAAATAACATATATTTCACCCTAACAATGTCCTCCAAAATAGTCAACTGCTTGAAGATATTACCAAATGTTTCCCTACTCCATTTTGATAGTGTTGTCTTCACCCTCTTGAGCTTCTGCTTGAGCATCAAAAACGGATCTCTTATGAAATCAGCTTCCCAATTCTGCCTCACCCCATCCATAAATGTAGCACGTTTAGTCCAAAAGTTCAAGAACCGGAAAAGCTTGACAAAATTGGTGGTCCGCTCCCTGCATGTCATTAGCGATGGTGCATGATCTGATCTAGTTATGATTAGATGTTCAACTTCAATAGTTGGTAACATGTTCTGAAATGGAAAATTAACAAAGATCCTATCCAATATCTTGAATATACATGAAGCATTGGATCTCCCATTCCACCATGTAAATGTACTTCATTTTTATCCTTGCGCAAACAAACCACAAGTGGTTACACAAAATGCAAAATCCTCATATTTAGGAGGGTGTACTAGAAGTCCTCCTATTTTCTCATCTTCATGCAATTTCATATCACCTACTAGGTAATAGAAGTGATCCCATAATTCTAACCTCTCCATTGCTAAATATTTTGCATAAGCAAATGTCATCATCATGTGCTGCCCCAGGTCATGGTGAAATACTCTAACAGTCACATGTTGCTCAGTATCCTCCACTAATTCCCATTCCACCACTGCATCAAAGAAAACCCATATTTTCCCATTAATATTTGCATAAGCAATCTCCATATTCAACCTCCTTCTATATCTATCAATGTATATATTTTTTTAAAGGGCTCCATCAACGCAACTACACAAATACTATGCTCCCTATGAAAGGCCTGATGTGTATTCACAGACCTTATGTTCCATATTAATGTTACGATCATCATCATTTAGATAGAGAAGTTTCCCTCCTGGGCATTATTCTTAAAGGTTGTTGTGGCTCTTTATTCTGATTCTTCTTAATTTTCTTACCTCTTTTAGTACTAGTTGTGGGTGATAAATCTCCTTCCATAGCCCCTTGTTTGAAGTTTTTTGTTGTTGATTCATCATCTCATTCATCCTCCATTGGATTTTGTATCATTAAGTCTTCATCAATTGGTGCCACATTGTATGTAACTAAATCATAATGTTGCAGAGGAGTCTTCAATGGAACACTAAGTTGCAGCTGCATAATTTGACCAGTGCCTAAATCCATAGGCACTTCCCCTATTTCCCGAGTTGCTCTTGGAACAGTTGCCCGCTCATTAGCTTGTTCATACCCCTTGCTATCATGCATAAATAAAACACCTTCCTGCTTTATTTTGAATTGCAGCTCATAGACACTACCTAGCCCTGGAGTTACTGTATCAGTCTGCTCTAAATTGTCACGACCCCAGATCGCCCTCCGTGAACATGTCGCGACGGCACCTAGTTCCTATAACTAGGTAAGCCTAGCAATGCAGAATACCAACATAACTTGCGGAAATAATTAAGTAAAAAAAGATGAACAATCTAAAAGGAAGACTGTATATACATGCCACTTGGCATATACAACCCAAAATAATATGGTAGTCTACAACCTCATCCCAAGACCCGGAAACTCACGGGAAGCACAGGCTAATAGAATATAATACGCTGCTCTAACTCCAGAATGTCTATATAACTGTAAGGACGGATAAACATTTCACAAAAGCTGGAATAAGATAGAGACTTCTGGTCTGCGGACACGGCAGATTTACCTCGAAGTTGTTGTTGTATCTCGCAACCTCGGGGATAGTGCCCCTGAGTGGAGGTACCTGGATCTGTACATGAAAAACATGTGCAATAAAGGGCATGTGTACACCACAGCGGTACTCAGTAAGTGCCAAGCCTAACCTCGGTCAGGTAGTGACGAGGAAGGTCAGGGCCCTACTGTGGTCAAACAATATAATAGGGATTTACAGTACGAAAACAGGCGGTAATAATGAGTACAACAGTGAAATAATAGAGGTCAAACAAGGCAACAACATAAACACAAGAACAGAGTAAACACGGAATATGTACAGCATAATAACAATGGTAACAATGAGGATCTCCCAGGATACTGTCCTATAGTACTTTTCTCAACTGTCCAATGGATATCCCGGGATACCATCCCGTAGCCCATCATATGCATATTCGAAGGATCTCCCGGGATACCGTCCAATAGTCCAACTATCAGTGTGTAGGGGGGTCTCTCGGGATACCGTCCAATAGTCCCAAAGTAAATATGCAGGAGGATCTCCGGGGATACCATCCCGTAGTCCCAAAGTAAATATGCAGGGGGATCTCCCAGGATACTGTCCCGTAGTCCCAAAGTAAAAATGTAGGGGGATCTCCCGGGTACCGTCCCGTAGTCCCAAAGTAATTATGCAGGGGGATCTCCCAGGATACCGTCCCGTAGTCGAAAAGTAAATATACAGGGGGATCTCCCGGGATACCGTCCCATAGTCCCAAAGTAAATATGCAGGGGGGTCGGCCGGGATACCATCCCGTAGTCCCAAAGTAAATACCCAGCGACAACAAGAAGACATTCAGAATTCGAGTGCAAAAATACAAAGCAACAAGTAATTCGAGCCTAACATGCTTCATGTAGAACACTTAAAGCAATTTAAGCAAATAGGCAATTTCGGGCAACTAGGCATGATTTTGTAAGCTAACATGGACTATGGTTGCAATTAAAATAAAATAGGTAAGAGTGAAACTCAAGCTAAATATTTAAAGTAAACCGTATTTTCAATAATTAGCATAAGTACGCGCTCGTCAACTCACGCACAAGGCATTCAATTACAAAATATCAAATCTTAAGGGGTAAGGTCCCCCACACAATGTTAGACAAGCCACCTATCTCGAACCGGCTCAATATCAACTTGAAACCACACGTTTGCCACGAGTATCCGACTCCAAATGGCCCAAATCTATACAATTCAATTACATATCGTAAATAACATCTCATGCAACTAATTATACTAATTAATTCAAGCTAAGGCGCGAAATTATGTAAAAATACCAAAACGCCCCTCGGGCCCACGACTCGAAATCGGGTAAAAGTTATATTTTCCAGACACCCATTCACCCACAGAATCATTCAACAAGAAACAATCGAAATTCGATGCCAAAAACCCCACAATTTTTCAGAATCTCGGATTGGGAAAATCTCATCCCTTTCATATGGTTTTTCCCCCATTTTTTATAATTAAACTAAAGAAAACAACGGGAATTAATGGTATAAAAATGAATTAGGATTAGAAAATGTTGCCTATGATCCTTCTCTTCAAAACCCAAAGAAAATCTCCAATATCTGAGCCCTTACACGATTTTTACAATTATGAAATAAACTCTCAAACTTTTGGAATAAAATACACAGGGAATTTGCACCTGCGTTTTCGATCACCACACCTGCGGAAAAAGTATCGCAGGTGCAGAAATCACTTAAGCTTCACTGGGGCCGCACCTGCGGTCGTTTGGTCGCGCCTGCAGTCCCGCACCTGCGACCACTGGTCAATCACCCCACTATCGCACATGCGATCAAGCCCCGCGTGCCTGCGAGTCCACACCTGCGGAAAAACCTTCACAAGTGTGAACACACCAGAAGAGGCCTGGTTCAGCAGCAGCTAAGTCCCAAATTTCTCCCGTTAAGCATCCGAAACTACCCCGAGGCCCCCAGGACCTCAACCAAAACCACCAACCGACCCTAATACTTTATTCGAACAAGGTCTAGCCTTAAAAACACGTCTCATAACATCAAAATCATCGATTATGCATAGGTTCAAATCTAGAAACTTAGGAAAATTCCAAAATTCACATCTGACGCCGAAACACGTCTAAACTCATCTGAATGACTTCAAATTTTGCACACACATCCCTAATGACATGACGGAACTACTGCAACTTTAGGAATTCCATACCGACCCTCTGATCAAAAATTCACTAACGGACCGAAAACTCCAAAAATTCAAACTTCGACATTTCAAGCCTAAATAAGCTACGGACTTCCAAACTGCATTCCTAACATGCTCCCAACCCCAAAATCACCTAACGGAGCTAACAGAATCATCAGATTTCCATTCTGAGGCCGTCTTCACACTGTTCCAACTACAGGCCACTTCCCAACACTTAAGCTCTCATTTAGGGACTAAGTGTCCCAAAACTATCCGAAACTCAAAACTGAACGTCCGGGCAATTCAATTTAGTAGAATAATACTTGGGGTGTTAATTCTTAAGAAGGCCGGTCGGGTCATCACATCATCCTACACTAAAAATATTCGTTCGTCCTCGAACGAGCATAAAGACATACCTGAAGTAGTGAAAAGATGAGGGTAACTGCTGCGCATATCCTGCTCGGTCTCCCAAGTTGCCTCCCAAGGGCCAATAATATTTGGACTCGACTTCCCTTTCTTCCCAAATCTCATAACGCCCTTCACAAGCGAAACCCAAAGCAGAACCCGCTCTCCGACCATATATGAAACATCACGAACCATCCGGTCCGCGTAACTCTTCTGTCTGGACTGGGCTGTACGGAGTCTATCTTGAATCACCTTGACCTTCTCCAAAGCATCCTGAACCAACTCTGTGCCCAATAGCCTAGCCTCACCCGGCTCGAACCAGCCCACCGGAGATCTGCACCTCCTACCATATTAAGCCTCATAAGGCGCCATCTGAATGCTGGACTGATAACTGTTGTTGTAAGCAAACTCCGCCAATGGCAAGAACTTATCCCAATACCCTCAAAAATCAATCACACACGCACGAAGCATATCCCCAAGAATCTGAATTGTGCGCTCAGACTGCCCGTCCATCTGGGGGTGAAATGTTGTACTCAACTCCACCCTGGTACCAACCTCCTGCTGAACGGCTCTCCAGAACCGTGAAGTAAACTGAGTACCTCTGTCTCAAATAATAGAAACTGGAATACCATGCAGAGGAACGATCTCCCGAATATAAATCTCGGCCAACCGCCCTGATGAATAAGCAGTCAGTATCAGAATGAAATGGGGCGATTTGGTATGCCGATCACAATCACCCAAATAGCATCATGCTTCCTCAAAGTTAGAGGAAGTACAACCACGAAGTCCATGGTGATCCGCTACCACTTCCACTCTAGAAGCTCAATCTGATGAAGCGACCCTCCCGGTCTCTAATGCTCACATTTGACCTGTTGACAGTTGAGGCACTTGGCTACAAAATCTGCTAAAATCAACTCCCGAAGCCCATAAACATTGGGCACAAAAATACTACCCTGCATCTTCAATACCCCATTATCTCCAATGGTCACATCTCTGGCATCACCGTGATGGACCGTGTCCTTAAGGACAAGTAAATGAGGATCATCGTATTGTTGCTCCCTAATGCGATAGAATAAGGAAGACCAAGAAACCACACAAGCCAATACCCGACAAGGCTCAGAAAGATCCAATCTCACAAAGTGACTGGCTAAGGACTGAACATCTAAGGCTAGAGGCCTCTCAACTGCATGAAGGTATGCCAAACTCCCCAAACTCTCCGCCCGGCGACTCAAGGCGTTGACCACCACATTGACCTTCCCCGGGTGGTATAATATAGTGATGTCATAGTCCTTTAGCAACTCTAACCATCTACATTGGCGCAAATTTAGATCTTTCTGCCTCAATATGTGCTGCAAACTCCGGTGGTCAGTATAAATCTCACAAGGCACACCGTACAAATAATGACGCCAGATCTTTAAGGCTTGAATAATGCCAGCTAACTCAAGGTCATGGACAGAGTAATTCTTCTCATGCATCTTGAATTGTCTGGATGCGTAGTCAATCACCCTACCGTCCTGCATCAACACCGCCCCAAGGCCAACTCGTGAGGCATCACAATAAACTGTATAAGACCCCGAACCAGTAGGAAATATCAAGATTGGAGTTGTACTAAAAGCTATCTTGAGATTCTGAAAGCTCGCCTTACACTCCTCTGTCCACTGAAATGGAGAACCTTTCTGGGTCAATCTAGTCATAGGGGCTTCAATCGATGAAAATCCCTCCACAAAACGGCGGTAGTAACCTGCCAAGCCAAGGAAACTGCAAATCTCTGTAACTGAGGACGGCTTGGGCCAACTCTGCACGGCCTCTATCTTCTTCGGATCCACTCGAATTCCATCACTCGGTACCATGTGGCCTACGAATGCCACAGAACTCAACCAAAATTCACATTTTGAGAACTTTGCATACAACTTCTTCTCTCTCAAGGTCTGAAGCACTGTCCTCAGGTGCTGCTCATGATCTTCCCGACTCTGGGAGTAAACAAAAAATATCATCTATGAAAAAAATGACGAACGAGTCGAGGTATGGCCTGAACATACTATGCATCAAATGTATAAATGTTGCGGGGGAATTAGTCAACCCGAATGACATAACTAGAAACTCGTAATCGCCATACCGAGCCCTGAATGCAGTCTTCGGGATATCCAGCTCCCGAATCTTCAACTTATTGTAACCTGAGCGCCAATCACTCTTAGAAAATACTTGTCCGCCCTGAAGCTGGTCAAATAGATCATCAATACGAGGCAAGGGATAGCGGTTCTTCACTCTAACCATGTTCAACTAGCAATAATCAATACACATGCGCATATAACCATCCTTTTTCTTCATAAATAAGACAGGAGCACCGCAAGGTGAAACACTGGGTCGAATATATCTTTATCAAGAAATTCTTGTAACTGATCCTTCAACTCCTTCAACTCAAGAGGAGCCATACGGTACGGAGGACTGGAAATGGGATGAGTTCCCGGCAACAAATCAATGTCCCTATCGGGCCGCATGCCTGGAAAATGAGCTGGAAAAACATCGGGAAAATCCCGTACCACTGGAACTGAATCAATATAAGGGGTATCGATAGTGACATCTCTCACATAAGCTAAATACGCGGCACACCCCTTCTCAACCATACTCTGAGCTTTAAGAAAATAGATAACTCTACTAGGAGTGTGATATAAGGCACCACTCCACTCAACACGCGAAATACCTGGCATAGCCATTGTCACGGTCTTGGCGTGACAACGAAGAATTGCATAATGGGGCGACAACCAGTCCATGCCCAAGATAATATCAAAATCCACCATATCTAGTAACAATAAATCCGCACTGGTCTCAAAACCACGAATTGTAACCGAACACGACTGATAAACGCGGTCCACAACAAGAGAATCTCCCACAGGAGTAGAAGCATAAACAGGAAAACTCAAGGAAATCCCGAGGTACACTCAAATGCAGAGCAAAAATAAAAAGGCACAAAAGGATAAGCAAAGCCTAGATCGAATAGAATCAACACACCACTATAACAACCATAACAATACCTGTGATGACAGAAGCGGAGGCAACAGCCTCGGCAAGGGTAGGTGGGGTAACAACTGAGGCTGTAACCATAGCCTGAGAACAATGCTGAGCATGCTGTGGCTTAAAAGTCTGTGAGGATGCACCCCTACCAAGTCTGGGGTAGTCTCTAACCATATGGCGGTTGTCACCACACTCAAAGAAACCTCGTGGCCGATGTGGGAGTGGAAACTGTGCAGTACGGGTACTCCGAGACCCCTGAACACCTGAAACCCAGTGTCAAATCTGCGATACAAGTTGAGCTGGATGGCCCATAAAACCTCTACCATGCCATTCTCTTCCTCCAAAATAAGGGCCAGTGGCCCCCCAATCTACGAGGTCTACTCGCTCTTCTGTACTCTCCATCCTGACCTTGTTTTTCATCTGTCTCCTGGACCCACATGTCCCCTACTCGGCGAGGGGCCCTCACACCCGCTGAACTGGGACCACATGCTGTCTCGCCATGACACCTGGAACCTAACCAATGGAAACTCGTTGCTCTGGAGTGGGGGCAGTAGGATTCTGGGTCCCTCCCTCGATGTGTGAAATTGTCAGTATAACCCGAATGAATCCCGCCTGAATCGATGTACCAAACATGCTCAGGAATTGTGCCAAAGTCTCCTGAATGGCTGGGGTAGCAGTAGTTGTAGGCGTGTCAGGTGCCTGGACTTCGGCTGGATCTGCTGGTGGTACTTCAGTGGCAGCTCGCGTAGGTGCTCTCGCTGCACCACGTGCTCGTCCTCGGCCTCTACCTTGGCCCCGACCTCTGGCCGCTGCTGTAGGGGCACGGGTTCCTGGACGTCCCGAGTAGCACGTGTCCTCACCATCTGTGAAAGAGTAGAAGACAGAGGTTTAGAATTAATGTCAAAAGAAATATCACACGACAAGGAAATCAAACGAAGTGAATACTTTTCCTACACAGTTACATAGCCTCTCGTAGATAAGTACAGACGTCTCTATACCGATCAGCGAGACTTTAATAAACTGGCCTGTGTTCCGTGACTCCTATGCAACCTAGTGCTCTGATACCAACTTGTCACGACCCCACTTCGCCCTCCGTGAGCATGTCGTGACGGCACCTAGTTCCTATAACTAGGTAAGCCTAGCAATGCGGAATATCAACATAACTTGCGGAAATAATTAAGTAAAAGAAAGATGAACAATCTAAAAGGAAGAGTGTATATACATGCCTCTTGGTATATACAACCCAAAATAATACGGAAGTTTACAACATCACCCCAAGACCTAGAAACTCACGGGAACCACATTCTAACATAATATAATACACTACTCTAACTCCAGAATGTCTATACAACTGTAAGGACGGATAAACTTTTCACAATACCTGAAATAGGATAGAAACTCTTGGTCTGCGGACGCGGCAGATGCACCTGAAAGTCTCTATTGTATCTATCAACCTTGAGGATAGTGCACCTGAGTGGAGGTACCTGGATCTGCACATGAAAAACATGCGCATGAAAGGGCATGAGTTCACCACATCGGTACTCAGTAAGTGCCAAGCCTAACCTCCGTCCGGTAGTGACGAGGAAGGTTAGGCCCTACTAAGGTCAAACAATATAATAGGGATTTACAGTATGAAAACAGGCGCTAATATTGAGTACAACAGTGAAAAAAGACAGGTCAAACAAGGCAATAACAAAAACACAAGAATAGAGTAAACACGGAATATGTACAGCATAATAACAATGGTAACAACGAGGATCTCCCAGGATACCGTCCTGTAGTACTTTTCTCAATTGTCCAGTGGATCACCTCGGATACCGTCCCGTAGTCCATCATATGCATATCCGAAGGATCTCCCGGGATACCATCGGTAGTGCAACTATCAGTGTGCAGGGGCATCTCCCGGGATACCGTCCCATAGTCCAACTATTAGTGTGCAGAGGGATCACCCGGGATACTGTCCCGTAGTCCCAAAGTAAATATGCAGGGGGATCTCCCCGGATACTGTCCCGTAGTCCCAAAGTAAATATACAGGTGTCTCACGTGATACCGTCCCGTAGTCCCAAAGTAAATATGCGGGGGGATCTCCCGGGATACCGTCTCGTATTCCCGAAGTAATATGCAGGGGGATCTCCCGGGATACCTCCCTGTAGTCCCAAAGTAAATATACAGGGGGATCTCCCTGGATACCGTCCCGTAGTCCCAAAGTAAATACGCAGCCACAACAAGAAGACATTTAGAACTAGAGTGCAAAAATACAAGGCAACAACTAATTCTAGCCTAACATGCTTCACGTAGTACAATTAAAGCAATTTAAGCAAATAGGCAATTTAGGGAAACTAGGCATGATTTTCTAAGCTAACATGGACTATGGTTGCAATTAAAATAAAAAGGTAAGAAACAAACTCAGGCTAAATAGTTAAAGTAAAACCGGATTTTCAACAATTAGCACAAGTACGTGCTCGTCACCTCATGTACAAGGCATTCAATTACCGAATATCACATCCTAAGGGGTAATGTCCCCCACACTAGGTTAGACAAGCCACTTACCTCGAATCGGCTCAATATCAACTCGAAGCCACACGTTTGCCACGCGTATCCGACTCTCAATGGCCCAGATCTATACAATTCAATTACATATCGTAAATAACATCTCATGCAACTGATTATACTGTTTAATTCAAGCTAAGGTGCGAAACTATGTAAAATGACCAAAATTCCCCTTGGGCCCATGACTCGGAATCGGGTAAAAGTTATATATTTTTGACACCCATTCACCCACGAATTCATTCAACTAGAAACAATCGAACTGTGATGCCAAAAACCCCACAATTTTTCAGAATCTTGGATTGGGACAAGCTCATCCCGTTCATATGGTTTTTCCCCTATTTTTGATAATTAAACTAAAGAAAACAACGGTAATTAATGGTCTAACAATGAATTAGTATTAGAAAATGTTACCTATGATCCTTCTTTTCAAAACCCACAGAAAATCGCTAATATCCGAGCCCTTACACGATTTTTGGAATTATGAAATAAACTCTTGGACTTTTGTAATAAAACACACAAGGAATTCGCACCTGCGGTTTCAATCACTGCACCTGCGGAAAAAGCATCACGGAAATCACTTAAGCTTCACTGGGGCCCCACCTGTGGTCGTTTGGTCGCACCTGCGATTCCGTAGCTGCAGAACCCAGGTCGCACCTGCGACCACCGGCCAATCACCCCTCTATCGCACCTGCGATCAAGCCCCATGCGCCTGCGAGTCCGCACCTGCGGAAAAACCTTCGCAGGTGTGAAGTCACCAGAAGAGGCCTCGTTCAGCAGCATCTAAGTCCCAGATTTCTCCAGTTAAGCATCTGAAACAACCCCGAGTCCCCCGAGGCCCCCGGGACCTCAACCAAAACCACCAACCGACCCGAATACCTTATTCAAACTAGGTCAAGCCTTAAAAATGTGTCTCATAACATCAAAATCATCGATTATGCATAGGTTCAAGCCTAGAAACTTAGGAAAATTCTAAAATTCACATCCTACGCTGAAACATGTCTAAACTCATCCGAATGACCTCAAATTTTGCACACACATCCTAAATGACATGACGGAACTACTGCAACTTCCATAATTCCATTCCAACCTTCGGATCAAAAATTCACTATCCAACCGGAAACTCCAAAAATTCAAACTTCGGCGTTTCAAGCCTAAATGAACTACAGACTTCCAAAATGCATTCCGAACATCCTCCCAACCCCAAAATCACCCAACGGAGCTAACGGAACCGTGGGATTTCCATTCTGAGGCCGTCTTCACACTGTTCCAACCACGGACAACTTCCCAACACTTAAGCTCTAATTTAGGGACTAAATGTCCCAAAACTCTCTGAAACTCAAAACTGAAGGTCCCGGCAATTCAATTTAGTAGAAGAAGTCTTGGGGAAAATATTTAATAGTGTATCGGGGCGTTAATTCTTAAGACGACCCGGCGGGTCGTCACATAAATGCACTATTCTATTGTGATTACCACCCTTCCCGTTGCCTGCAATTTGTTCGCAACCCACTATTTCATCCCTAATATTCCCATTATCATCTCCATCAAGTTTGTTCTCCGATGCATATACCGGAACACCATCTACATATGCAAAAATATCTCATGTTGTACTAGGGTTAGGGTTTACTATGACTGCCTCATCAGGAGCATCTAGCTTTAAGATTGGCGTCGCCAGCCTATTTCCTGGGGAGCCTGGCTTTAGACCTAGCGTCACCAGCCTAACGCCTAGTGTTTTGGATGGTTTCAGCATCTTGTGTCAACCTGTTTAGACCCTTAGAGGTACTTTTAGACTACTCTCACACTATCCTGATAGAACAATTGTGAACTCAGTCATGTTTTCAACTTGTTGTTATTTTCACTGTTATCACACTATTTTAAATATCTGAGAAGTATTTTGGGGCTGAGTCATATGAGTTGAAATGAGTTGCCCGAGTGGCTTATGGGGATGACTAACTGAGGTCGAGAGCCAAGTATGCAAGGATAGTTATGGATCGGGCTCCACGCCACAACAATATGTATATTATATATTACATATTGGATCGGGCTGCACACTGCAGCAATATACATTATATATGGATCGGGCTGCACGCCGCATAAATATATATATATTGGATTTGGTTGCATGACATAGAAATATAGTGCTTGGGCTGTAGGAGCCCTCTAGGAGTCTGTACATCCCAAGTCAGCGCGGTCGACTATTATATGGATTGGGCTGCACGCCCCAGCAATATATATATATATATATATATATATATATATATT
>ML389852.1:4024-16670 GCA_005239525.1 Nicotiana knightiana | reverse complement strand
AATATATATATATATATATTGGATTGGGTTGCACGATGCAGTAGTTGTTATATGGTACTTGATGAGCGAGAGTGCTGAGTGTTAGCATTGACTTATGAGAGTAGAGTCACGAGTGACTAAGAGGCTTGCCCGAGAGTCTTTATTTGTGAGTGACACTTTGCCCGAGTGGCTGATATTTTTATGAAACTACTATTTTCACTTTTCTTTACATTGAGCCTCTTTGATAAATGTTGACTAATGTTTTATACAAGCTTAAATGTGGACTCTTGACTTGATCTATTACCTTTACTAGTACTTATTTTTATGAGACTATAAAGTTTAAATGCTTTTCACTGCACTCAAGTCTTTAGATATTTTGGTTACTTACTTAATTAGCGTACTCACGTTACTCCCTGCACCTTGTGTGCAGATTCAGGTACCAGGGCAGAACGATAGTTGAGCAACCCCATTTGGAGCATTGTTCAGAGATGTCAGGCAGCTGCTCGACATCTACAGCTTACTCTTTCTCCTTCCTACCTGTCATTTTACTTTACATTTTCAGACTTGTTGTAGTAGAGGATGTGTATTTGACTGTATCACCTCATAGATGCTCATGACGGTTGACTCCGGATGTTGGGGCTCTGTTTAGATGTTCTAATTATTTTTATTGTTTTGATATGCTTAAGAAACAGAACTATTATGAAAAATTCGGATATTTGATGTATTAAATGGAAAATCATTATGTTATTTTAAGTGAATTGGCTAGCCTATTATCACGATAGGCGCCATCATGGCCAGTTTAGGTTGGGGTCATGACAAGTTGGTATCAGAGCACTAGGTTACATAAGACTCACCGGTCATGCACATGTTAAGTAGATTTTTGCGGATTGGTACAAAGACGTTTGTCGTTACTTCGAGAGGCTGCAGAACCCTTCGGAAAATCTCACATTATCAGCTATACATTGACAACTTGTGAATTTCATGGATGAGATGTGATTTTGGCATGTTGGTAATGACCCAGTCTGGAGGACTTGAGGCCGGATTCATTCTGTGGCTTGAGTGCTAAGATTTCGATTGTGAGTGTCGTGCATTTGGGGACTTATATGTCTGTTGGTGTCCTTATTTGATGGAACTTTGTGACTCGATGTCTAAGTGGTGAGTATGATTTGAGGGTGAGATGTGTTCATATTGTTTGATTGTGATAAAAAGGGATGGGCCAGATATGTCGCGAGAACTATTGAGCGTTTGACTTCTGTCTGGAGTTGGCACATGGCCTCGAGTAGTGAGTGTATTGGAAGAACTCTCATGTTGTTTAGTTAAGGAGTAAAGCGGATCGACCTCTTGGGTTATGAGTTCCTGGTGATGTCTTTTGGGCTGATCATTGCCCCAGTAGTGTTCATGTATTATTAACGGTGTATTCCAGCCGTATTAGCCCTCTTTTATTATTGTATTAGTTGATGGAGCCCTGGTGTATACGCGTAGCCAGGGGTAGCATACTCAGTATTTGAGGCTGGTATTATAAGGATTTAGGGAGGAGAAGATCTACGCAAAGTTCTCCAAGTGTGAATTTTGGCTCAGTTCAGTAGCATTATTGGGACACTTAGTGTCCAGTGAGGGTATCCATGAGGTCAGACGAGTGTGAGTAGAGCTTCCAGAAGCTCAATATTTCCTTTGACCTCAGCTGTAGTGTTAGTTCTACCATCAACTTCAGGTTCTTATACCGCGTATCTCGATGCCTCGAGGTTAGGTATTGGTTGTGCTCTAATGCAGAAGGATGTAGTGACTGCGTAATAACTATGATCTTCGGAAGTGTATAGAGAGATATAAGTTTAAGACTAAGCAGGCAGGGGTATATCCTGCCAGTTGTCCTGGGGTGGGTAATCCTTATGTTGTTCTATAGTAAGTTCTCTTCTACTAGTAAATGATATATGTTGTAATTTGAGTTTAGATCGCTTGTGGAAGTTGGCATGACTATCACAATGGTGAATCCGAGATTTGCAGATGACTTGAGTTATTAGATAGGTTGTGCTATTATGGGCGTTGTGAGTTATTGGTTGTATTGGTCGTTGGCTTTGAGCCAAGTAGGGAAGTCTGCTAATGATAAGTTGGTTTCATGATTATGTGTTGTATTGGCTTAAGTTTGGGGTATACTGGTGGATCATTTATGACCTGCAGAGGTTGAGTTTGAGAATGACTTGAGTAATTGAAATTTCTGGATAAAGGCTGTATTATACTCTATGGGGATATGAGTCTTATTGCATGATTGAGTTGTTATTTGTAAGGGATGTAGTGTGCGTAAAATAGGAACTTTCTTGGTGGTCTAGGGGTGTGGGTTACTCCCTTGGTTGTTGGTGTCTTAATGGGGTACATATCATTCGATTTGCTTTATCAGTTTAATTGAGAATTGCATAGAGTGGGTAACTCTCGAGGTTGGTTCTGATGGTTCAGGGTTTATATATCATTGTGGGTTCTACATTCCAGTATCATGAGAGGGAAGGATAGTTCAAATTCATCGAAAGTCTCTTTAGAGTAAGTAGTTGAGATGTGGTACATTGGGGTACATGAGAGATATTCAGCGGTTTATGAGCCTTAGGGCAATTTGGTTCTATTGTAGGGTCTCGCGTGGTGATTTATGGTTGAGAATTTTGGTACTATGGAAAAGAGAAGAATCAATAGGAAGGTAATTCAGAAGGGACTCGAAGAAATAGGATAGCTTGGTATTGGATTGGATCAGCATGGTAATGGGTAAGATCGGTCATTTGGGTGCTTATGATGTGGTAAGGTTCTACGTGTGATTCGTGGCAATGCTTTTGGCTTTTGCGACCTGCGTAGCTTAGTTGAGTTCGAGGGACAGTCCTGGCGGTTTAGTTAAGTGCAAATGGATTTTTGAGGGTTCTAGATGGTCTCTACCATAGTTTGAGATGCATATTTTCTATTGGTGTGTGGGGCATGCGGCATATTGTAATTTTCTCCAGAATGAAATCAAATGGAAACTTCTTAGCTAACTGAGTATGTAGTTGATTGCGACTCAGAGTGGGTTTGAGGTTTGTCGTATCATTCATATGGTGGCATAATGGTTGCGATGTGTTGTGTCATTGAGATTGCAGGTGCTAGGTCACAGTGCGAGTTGAAAGGGAGGTTCTGAATTCTTAGGTGGCATGGAAGATCCTAGATGATCATGTAGATGGCGTTACTTTTAGATATGGCTCGAGGAAGGTACAAGAATTAGAGGAGGCACTATGTTTTGATATATGGATACTTCATTGGTGTGGCAGTATTATCCTTGTTGGTCAACTGGGGGTATTCAAATTTGGCCTGGTAACACATACGGATTGGAGGGGGTATCCCTCGTGGTATGGTCATGTAATGGGGAAATATTAGACATTTAGGCGACGGAGTTATGATTGGATATGCTGATTTATGTGCTCGGAGGGTTTTGAGTATGAGGACTCGAATTAGGAGATGATTTCACAGTTGAGGGCTGTAGAGAAATAGCCAAGGTTAGCCAGGGGTTAGTGTGTTGTGATTCAGTCATTATGGACCTTCGGGGGGTCATTTGTCTACTGTGTATGACCAGAGTTGATTTAGGGTTAAGTGGTAGGCGTAGTATGGGTGTGGGTTTTGCACTGGGTCGGAATTGTTGGCTCCAAATTGCTATTGTTGAGGGATGTACCATCCGATTGTCATTGAGTTTATTCGTGTTCTTGAGTGATATATAAGTTACCCTTTGGTGTTGCGAGAAGTTGTGATCATTTGTTATAGGCACGTATGGTGCGATTCTAATTGGGCTTTATAGTTAGATTTAAGTAAGGTAAGTAATTGGGTATTGCGGGATTGATATGTATTGGTTATGTACTTTCTGATTCGTGTGGCATGGTATCGTCCGGTTTCCCCGTGGTTATAGAAATTCACTTGGAGTACTTGATGTCGAATTGCGCATGGCTATTGATTTTTAGCTAGGTGGATGGAAGTATTTCATGTGACCCAGCATTAGAATGGTGTCACGCATTGTAGTAGAGTTATGTGGAGGTATGATCCTTGGTGTCAGGTTTGTGTGTTTTGATTTTTGATGAGTGTCAGGCTCTCACCGTGGTGTTGTGACGGTAACTGTTAATGGCGGGACGGTCCTCTCGTGTGAATCTTTTACATAATTTGATTACATTTGGATGTTGCTATTGATTGCACGAGTCGCACAGATTATGACTTTGAATTGTATTGATGTGTCATGTCGTCAAAGTGGTCGTGTTGGACGAGAAGAGGTCATTGGACCTAGAAAGAATACTACCAGAATTGACTACAACATAGTTGGAAGGATAAATATCGAGAGTTGGCTTAGAAATATGCTATAATTCCTGTTGGGAATGGGGAGCTTCATGTCTGACTGATTGGACAAATGGTTTCTAGTTTCTACGTGTTTCTTTCATCATCGGCACCTTATGAAAGTGTTAACGCAAGGCTTTTCTTGATAAGAGGTTATGTATCGGTATTGGGTTGTTTTGAGCAGTTATTGTGATTTGGAGTTATCGCCACGAGTGTTTGAGTCATGCGGTATATTGTATGATTGCATCTTCGGTGACGGATATGGCTTGATACAGCGTGTTCAGACCTGTTCAGTTTATAGTTGTGGAATTTTGATCTTCTAAATTATTTCAGAGGTTGGGATTTTGTTCTAATGTTTATGAGTCAGGATTGGATTTTGAAATTTCAACTATGTTGTGCTATTGGACCTATATCAGATAGGGTGATGTGGGATCACCCCTGAGTAGGTGCATGGTACGCGGCAATTTGATGGTGTCAGAGGATAACTCTTGGCACGTTTGAGGACGAACGCATGTTTAAGTTGGGGGAATGTAACAACCCGGTCGATCGTTCCGAGAGTTTAGCCCATTTTGCCCTATGTCTGTTCATGTTGTGTGGTTCAGCTCTTTTGTGTTTTGTTGGGCTGGTTGGCTCGGGTTCGGAGTGGTCGTGGTGAGAGATGAGACACTTAGTCTCTTAAGTTGGCGTTATGGTTAGAAAAATCAATCGGAAGTTGACTTATTGTAAACGACCTCAGAATGTAGACATTATGGTTAAGATAGCTTCGTTAGGTGATTTGGGACTTAGGAGTGTGTTTGGAATGTTGTTTTGATGTTCGGTGTAGAATTAGAATTGAATTGGCCAAAGTTAATTTTTGGCGATTTCCGATCAGCGGTGGAAAATATACTATCGGTGTCAGAATAGAATTTCTAAAGTTGGAGCTGGTTCGTAGTGTCATTTTGGATATGTATGCAAATTTTGAAGTCAATCTGAAGTGTTTTGGATGGTTTCGGCATCTTTGGTGAAATTTAGATATTTCAAAGTTCATATGCTTGAATTTGATGTGATTTTGGTGTTTTGCTTTGATGTTTCGAAGGCTCAACTAAGTTTGAATAAGGTTATGGGACTTGTTGGTATTTTGGTTTGGGGCCTCGAAGGGCTCAAGGTTGATATCGGTTGGTTAACGGATGTTTGGACTTAGGAATTTGTTGGTGCCATTTTACTAGTGTGGCAACACCTGCAGAGAAGGAGCCGCAGGTGCGAGGACCATGCGCTGATGCATAGTTTTGCAGCCCGTGAAGGGGTCGCAGGTGCGAAGAGGTAGTCACAGGTGCGGAAAATAGAGACTTAAGTCAAGTGCGCATATGCACACCTGGGACCGCAGGTGCGCATAAGTGGTCGCAGGTGTGGGACAACTGGCCGGAGAGTATAAAAGGGGTGAATTCGTGAAATTTCACCCATTCTTCACAATTTGTGGACGGGTTTTGGAGCTTTGAGCAGTGTTTTCTAGAGGAAATTGAATTTATCGATTGGGTAAGTTACATTGACATCGTCTCTTGTTTTGTGATGATTTTCTACTATTAATCATGCCATGGGTAGGAATTTAGGGAGGAAAATGGGTAATTAGGGCTTGTGATCAAGAGACTTTAAAATGAGAATTTGAGGGGTCATTGGGACTCCGACTTCAGTGTTCTTGCTATGTACAGAATCGTGGGAGGATGACAATTCTTGTGGTGTAAAATTTATCGAATTTCGAGACGTGTGCCCGGGGTCGGGTTTGGAATATTTCGGGAATTGTGCCTAATTTTGATAGTTTTCTATTGGGGTTCGTCTCCCTAGAATATTTTGATGTTGTTAACCTGATTCTGATAGACTCAGAGCATTTGGGAACCTATTCAAGGGGTAAGAGCATCACGAAGTAGTTTTTGGATTCTTTTGAGGTAAGTAACGATTGTAGCTCTAAACCTGAGTGTATGAAGCCTCAGTATTTCATATTGTTTTGGTAAATGAGGTGACACACGTGTTAGGTGACGAGCGTGCGGGCGTGCACTGATAGGGATTGTGACTTGGTCGGTCCTATAGCGACTATTAAGCCGCATATTCAATTTGAAACCTTACGACATCCTGTATTTTAGAAATTATACTTGCTTATGGGTTGTAAGCCATGATTGGGCCCTTGTGCCGACCTGTTTAGGGCCTCAGAGGTACTTTTACACTACTCTCACACAATCCTGATAGAACAATTATGAACTTAGTCATGTTTTCTACTTGTTGTTATTTTCAATGTTATCACACTGTTTTTAAAACTCTGAGAGGTATTGTGGGGCTGAATCCCGTGAGTTGAGATGAGTTGCCCGACATGCTTGTGGGGATGACTAAGTGAGGCTGAGAGTCGAGTATGAGAGGATAGTTATGGATCGGGCTGTGCGCCGTAGCAATAGTATATATATATATATATATATATATATATATATATATATATATTACATATGGATCGGGCTGCACGCCGCAGCAATATACATTATATATGGATCGGGCTGCACGCCGCATCAATATACATTATATATGCATCGGTCTGCATGCCGCAACTTATGTTATATGGATCGGGCTGCATGCCGCAACAATATATATATAAGTATATATGTATTGGATCGGGCTGCACGCCGCAACAGTTGTTATATGGTACCTGATGAGTGAGAGTGCTGAGTGTGAGCATTGACTTATGAGAGTAGAGTCACGAGTGACTAAGAGGCTTGCCTGAGAAGCTTTATTTGTGAGTGACACTTCGCCCGAGTGGCTGATATTTTTGTGAAACTACTGTTTTCACTTTTCTTGACATTGATCCACTTTGATAAATGTTGACTAATGTTTTATACAATCTTAAACGGAAAAAAAAAACTAGAGTTTTGTGAAATCTTTGGTAAACGTGGACTCTTGACTTGATCTATTACCTTTAGTGGTACTTATTTTTATGAGATTATACAGTTTAAATGCTCGTCACTACACTCAAGTTTTTAGATACTTTGGTTACTTACTGAGTTGGCGTACTCACGCTACTCCCTGCACCTTGTGTGCAGATTCAGGTACTGGGGCAGAGCAGTAGTTGAGCTACCCTATTTGGATCATTGTTCGGAGATTGTGAGGTAGCGCTCGGCGTCTGCAGCTTACTCATTTTCCTTCCTACACTGTCATCTTACTTTACATTCCCAGACTTGTTGTAGTAGAGGATTTGTATTAGACTGCATCACCTCTTAGATGCTCATGAATTGCTTAAGAAACAGAACTATTATGAAAATTTTGGATATTTGATGTATTAAATGGAAAATCATTATGTTATTTTAAGTGAATTGGCTAGCCTAGTATCACGATAGGTGCCATCACGGCCATTTTAGGTTGGGGTTGTGACACTTTCCATACAAAAATTTCCTAATAACTTCTAGTTGAAACCCTTGTTGTACGATAGATTGCTTTACTTCTTGTTTTTTCCACTTCAAAACTAGTTCTCCGTGAAGTAACTCAACTGGCTTCAATGGTAACGTAGCTAGAGTTTTCATAGGGGCATAAATGGTAATAGGCTTTAAGATTTTTGCGTAATCCATGGGTTGGAGATTCTTGTTTGTGGTTGTAGATGGTTGGGCGACAGTGGGGGGGAGGTTGGGGAGGTAGCGCAACCATTGTGGGGTTGCTCGCCGCCAGCCGTGCATGCCATGGAATGGCCACCGGTCAAGTTTAGGTTTTAGGAGAGAGAAGTCTTTCTTGACACTTTCTCTTGAAAATAACCTTTTATATGTGCGAAAGCGAGTTTTGATGTGTAACAACTCTTTTAAGTGGCTACTAAGAAGAGAAGAGTCGCCACCTAATGAATTTAGGGTGTGATAGAGCGCCTATTTTCAAATAACTCTGTTTTAACTACTCATCGTCATCAAAGATTAGGTAAGGGCTCAAGTTACCCCGAATTGTGGGTCCTAGCCGAAATTAATGTTGTGTGGGATTATTTAGATTATAGTTGTCCTATGTGATCATGTAAATTAAAGGAAGATATGGAACTTAAATATTCGACTACAATATAAAACAAGTGTAAAGAAGATTTCACGTACGAAAGAATTAGGCTATACATTAGTGGCACACCTCCTTTTTCCCGACAAAGGTGGGATAAGGGAGTTTTTTCAATTAAAGTGACATCATTTGAATTTGGGATTATTTAATTAATTTTCACAGTCTCCACTCGAAATTATTTATTTACGGTGTTCCGTGTCACCATTTATTTTTAAATCCCAAATCGAGGAAATGTTGACTCTTTTAAAAATCTGCGCAACCAGAAGACCGGGTAAGGAATTCTGTTAACCCGGGAGAAAGTCTTAGGCACGCCTGAATTTCGTGGTTTTAGCACCATCTCTTAATGATTTATACTTGGCTTATTTTATCTAATTACTCATTTTAGGAGGTATGTGTATTTTACCTTATACCATTTTTAATTTTTCGATTATACTAAAAGAATTATCTTAATGTGAGTTACCCGCACATATACTCGTTTAATATAAAGGTGTCAAAAATCGTGTCACGCGTGCATGTACACAATTCACGACGCTTAGTTTATTTAAGAAAAAGTTTGGTCAAAGTCGGATGAACTCATACTTTGAGTTTATTTGAAAGAGTCATAATTACATCATGCGAGCATGTACACAATCACGATAATAGTTTAAAACCCGCGCCTAAGAAGAATGAGTTTAGTAAATCATAGGCTGCACGATAGAATAACAACAAATAGATGTTTCCTAACACTATGTAGACTCCTGAAGATAAGTACAGATGTCTCCATACTGATCCGCAAGACTCTACTGGGTTCGCCCGTTACTCGTGAGACTTACGTGAACCTACTGCTCTGATACCATGTTGTCACAACCCAAAATCCCACACGGGTCGTGATGGCGCTCAACAACGGAATCCGGCAAGCCAGCAGTTTTTTACTAGTGAGATTTTCCTTATTAACATACCAATCCCACATATTTCCCAAAGTTTTAAACTTAGCTCATTTAAATAAACGCGAAAACATTTAACAATTTAAATACATACAGCCAAAACAATCGTGATCCAACATATATATATATATATATATATATATATATATATATATATATATATATATATATATACAGTCCCAAAATAAAAATCTACTGTGTGCGTGCCAGGAACTAGTGTCACAAGTCAATAGGCGAACTAGTAGAATATACAAAAGACGATACAAGCTGTACTGTTGTCTGAAAGGATGTAGACAGAAATAAGCAAAAGATAACTCCATAGCACAACTGAGAATCGCCAAGGGAGGCAACTCACCGTGGAGTCAGGTCCATAATATATGTCAAGCTCCGGTCGGATAACCAGAAACACCAGCGCCAGAACCTGTACAATTAAGTACAAAGTGTAGCATGAGTACATAAATATATATGTACCAAGTGAGTATCCCGCCTAACCTCGAAGAGGTAGTGACGAGAGGTCGATGTAAGGACAATGAAGCAACAAGTATATATGTAAGATATTGATATCCATGAAGAATACTGGGAATAAATAAAAAAATTACCACTTCACTTTTTCCCAAATATTTGTTAGATCAATTTCATGAAATTTAGTAACAAATAAATCATAGTAGGGTAAGGACAACCGGTCGGAGTCATAACATAGTCACGCCCGTGAACTGCCAAGGATCGAACGGCCCGTACCAAAAGTGCACCTCTCCACAAAGTACCCACATCAATGCACTGCCGAGGATCGAACAGCCTGTACCAAAAGTGCATCTCTCAACCTCTCTATGCACTGCCGAGGATCGATCGGCCCATCCCAAAAGTGCATCTCTCAACCTCTCTACGCACTGTCGAGGATTGATCGGCTCGTCCCAAAAGTGCATCTCTCAACCTCTCTATGCACTGCCGAGGATCGATCGGCCCATCCCAAAAGTGCATCTCTCAACCTCTCTACGCACTGTCGAGGATTGATCGGCTCGTCCCAAAAGTGCATCTCTCAACCTCTCTATGCACTGTCGAGGATCGATCGGCCCGTCCCAAAAGTGCATCTCTCAATCCGCTGTGGCATTGATCACACTCAACTATGCCTAATAAAATACTAAACGGGCATTGCAAATATAATCCGGGGTATTATGCCCAGAGTCGATCCCATAGGTAATTTATGTATCAATCAAGTCTTTAGAATACGCAAATTTTACTCAATCAATTCTCTCAAGACTTTTTGGTATAAATTGGTGATGTTTTACTAATTCTACTGACAATAATAATAACTAGAAATTACTAACAATGTGTTGTAAACAATTATGATAAAGGTCTAAGGTTATGGTTTCCCCCGTTGGTGAACTTACTTCTCGGATACTTCATATAGCTTGATTAGTTGTCTCTATCAATCATGAACACTCTATCTACCATAAATCTCTCTCAAGTAATTATTATAATTTACTAGACGCACTCTCTCAAGTTACGCTAGTTAGATTGTATTGCAGTTCACTTTAGATTGCACCCGAGGTATCGTTATCTCTAATCCAACCTCTAAACCCTCGGTTATGACTTTCGTCTATACTCTGGGAGTGGTGTTGTTCAAACAATTACCTAAATATGCACTCTCTCTCAAGTAGATACATAATAAATAGGAACAGCTAATTGAGGACCCTTCAATCAACTACAACAAGAACGTAGTTGAACAAATAGAGGTTAATCAACCAAAGAAACCATATTAATATCACAATAAATTTATCCCCCAACGGGTTATACCAAAACCANGCATAATTGAACTACAAAATAATGAATAAAAGCTATAAAAATCAATGTTTGCTTCACTGAGTAATAATCCACAGGTTTTTCTTCACTTCAATGGCTTCCTCTCTCGAAATCTCTCCTTCATGTTGTGTTTTGGGGACTATTTATATGCTTAGGACAAACCCTAAATGTGTAGGAGACTTCTATTCCAACTGGGAAACACTTAAACTCTTTAAAACTCAGAATTGACTGGACATCGGGACCCAGGCGTTTGGGCTCAAACGCCCCCTTAAACCCAGGGCAGGCCTGGCATTAGGGCCCAAACGCCCCCCTAACTCCAGGTTTAGCCTGGCTTTAGGGGCCAAACGCCCCACTAACGCCAGGGACAGCCTGGCTTTAGGGGCCAAACACCCGGCTAATGCCTGGTGTTTCCTTTTCGACTCTTAGCGCATTTTTGATGTATTTTTATCCATTTAGCTCGGTTTCCATCTCCAATGCACCTACACATGAAATAAACTCTATTATGCACATACAAAATGTATTTTTATCATTAACGCACATAAAATGTCAGACATATAACATGTTAAACCATGAATCTAGCCACGCATCAATACCCCACACTTAAACATTTGCTCGTCCTCGAGCAATCAAACTACACTCATGTACACAACTTATTAAGCAAATCCCTTAACACGTTATACCAAGAATTTTTAAAACATTTCAATCACAGAGGTGTGACATCCTCGCCTCAATAGTTGACTCACATATACCATGCTTTATTCATAATCCACTCACTACTCTAACTTAGAGGTCAACAACATTACCTTTCCTTCGTGAATCATGTGCCCTCACCAAATTCAAGAGTTAGTTCCACACACAATGAAATTTTAAGAACACTTAGGAACTCAAGATAGAAAGAATTCACTCGCTCTCCGAAATAATATTCATATGCCACAAAAGATGCACCATAGGCTTGCCCGTAGTGTACTACTCTACTAATCGAGCTCATTCAGTCTAGGATCAAGTAGGACTTTATTTGGTTGTAATGTAGGCTGCGGGATGGGTAGGATACATTTGGATATAAGAGTGACTACACCTCCCTAATACTTTAATACACATACTTTAGCTTTTCAACCTCATACTTATATTAAACCAACTCCACCTTCAAATCAATGTTAATACCCAATACTTCTTTAAGCACAATTACATCAAGAGTCACCACATATATTTTTTCTTTCACAACACTACAACTATTTATTTTCTATATATATATATTTTTTTCTTTTTCTCAAGTGACTCTTACTTTTTCAAACAGTGCACCTTTCTCCGTATTTCAATTATTCCCCTAAAAAAACCAACCTGCCAACCCACACTTTAACTTTTTCATATTTCATCACTTTTTCAGTGCTTACGAGAGGTGACAAGGTTCAAATATATGATTGTTTCAAGCAAAAGGGTATGGCTTGTAATGTGGTTTCCAAAGAAACAGGATTATAGGCTCATCGGGGTTAACTACGATACATAAAAATTAGGTGGGTAATATATAGATAGTTGGCTCAACAAAGAAATGCCTATATCACTTCCAAGACTGAACAAAACTTCTATTTCGC
>ML389851.1:85212-150299 GCA_005239525.1 Nicotiana knightiana | reverse complement strand
ATACGGGCTAGCGGGCTAAACGGGCCGGCCCGTGGGGGGTCCGGGCTTGGGGGGCTTTAGGCCTGTGGGGGGCCGGTTCTAAGTGTTGGACCCGTGAGCCCGGGCCTGTTTAGCCCGGGCCCGGCAGGCGGGCCTAGGCCGGGCCAAGCGGGCGCAACGGTAAAAATTCAAAAAAAATTAAAAAAAATGGCCAAGGGCCAGATTTTAAAATCTAGCCGTTGGAGCCTCAAAAGAGCCGTTTGGCATGTTTAAAAATTAGTCATTTGGCCCCCAAACTTTGTTTTAACCCCAAACTTTTTATAATTACACTTTTTCCCTTTTCTCAACTATAAATACCCCCTCATTCTTTCATTTTTACTCACAAAATTATCAATCTCTCTCTAATTTTCTTCTACTATTGCTTACTTTATTATTGCAAATTGTGAAAAATTGTGAAGTTGGTGAATTGAAGTCTTCAAGTCTTCAACATTATACAATTTTCAAGAAGTTGTTCGTTAATTCGGTAATTCGGTAACTTGTGCCTCAGCCACCTCGTCTATGATCATATCCTTTAGATTGACTCCTGGATTGACGTCTCCTTCTACGTCGTCCTCCAACCATGATAGATAGTAGTACATATGATCGGCGTGATACTTGTCTGGATCAGTGGTTTCTCTTTGCACAATGACCTTTTGGTTCCACATGTGTTGCGCCTCGAACATAAATGGAATGACATCTCCTTTGAAATCTGCCTTGTACTGGACCATGTTGGAAACCCGAGGTATGACATGTTTCCTTCCCGCTTGCCTCATTACCCTTATGGGAGCATAAGTATAGATGCCTCGCAACCCAATCAGTACCAGATGAGTAGTCCCTCTTGACCTGATGATGAACTCACTACTACGAAACCACTCAAACATCTAATGTACTTGTTCGTTCGTCAGATTGCTGAAGAAACGCACCCAACTTAGAGCATTTCCAGGTTGTCCAAACATGTCTAGGATAAATTTTATTTTCTTTGGGTGAAGGTTAGCTACGTAATCATTTAGCAGCCTTCACAAAAGCTCTTTATGATACTCTTCTCTGAAAGTGTTACAGTAGCCAGACTTGTAGTAACAGATTACAACCCTCAAAGTGTCTAAATTTCTGCTTCCACCGATCTAGAGCGCGGTACATCTTAGCTAAAATCATGGGGATGCTGGTATAAGTTTGTCCCTTAATGCCCTCCATCAGGGTCTTGGCGACCATGGTTAAGCGAGTATGAATTGTTCCTCCCTTCATTGGAAATATCAAAAACCCCGAGAAGCAGACGACGAACACATAAACCCGAAAATGCGTCCAACCCAAGGAAGTAATGGCAAGTTCATCATGATGGAGACGATACAACTTGTGATGCCCATAACGCTCGTAAAGGAATTCAAAAGGGATGTATGATTTCTTTAGACAGAGCAGTTCGTCATTCTTCTTAAAACCTATCATTTTCAAAAAATCGTGGGGAGTTCGATTCTCTACCAGTAATCTCGGACTATCCCATGAAACTTGCGAAACCTCTTATTTCTTATAGGAGAGTAGTCATTTCTATATTTCCAAATCAGAAAACAACTCTCTTCTCATCCCAAAACATGGTAACAACCTCAATCAGTTCTCTATTTGGTCGAATGTTTAGCAGGGATGGCAGGTCACCAAGTACTCTTCTCACATGATATTTGTCACAGGGTGCAAGGTCTTTCCACCAGTCAAGTAGCAAGGGTGGGATGTTTTGGACCATACCGAACCGGGAGATTTCATGCTTCATTTTCTACAAACAAACAAAGTTAGCCCTTTCCTTTTCCAGATTTGACTGTTTACGCAATAATGATCAACACGTTGGCATATTTTCTCCAAGTAATGCAAATAATATGATAGCGTCCATTGGGATTGTGCAAATCCCCTCGGACTTTGGACAAGGTTCATCTTAGCAGGTTGTTACGTTAATAACGCTTCAGCATGTACTAGGTTTAGCATGATGCATGTACATTTTAAGTTTGAGTAGGGTTTCTAGAATGGTCTAGACTGGTACTCCCAAGTGGACAACTTGAGACGGAAAGGCACGGGACCGTCGGCTGCACTGCTGATCGACTAGTCTACCGCAAATAAGCCTTTCCAATTTAAAAAAGGTAATTTTCATAAGAGCGCAGACACTCATTAAGCGTCGCTATATTGATAATTGGCACGAGTGGAGTATGATGTGGAGTATGCTTTATGCAGAAATAATAATACGTTGCAAATTATTTGCATGATAAAATACGTAAAAGCAGTAAATAAAATAGCAAAAATAAATAGAGAAGAAAGACAAAAGAAAACAGTTTAGTTCATAAAAATGTGCGGGAACGTAATGAAGCAGGTAAGGAAGTGGGGATGGGAACGACATGATATAATAGCTTTAGAAAAGATGAAGAAGACGAAGAGCGGTCACAGTAAACAAAGGAAAATAGGGAAAAGAATGCCATGGCAAATCTAAACAAATGAAGCTGAATAAGGGAAGGGATGTGCATGTCATAGAAAATTCAAACAAATAAAGTTGAATAGGGGAAAGTATGTGCATGTCATAGCAAATTCAAACAAATAAAGGTGAATACGGGAAGGAAGTGCATGTCATAGAAAAAATAGAGGTGAATAGGGAAGGGGTGCGCATGTCATAGAAAATTCAAAAAAATAAAGGTGAATAAAGAAAGTAATCCACACAAGTCAAGTTCATTATGGTAAGAGCCTAAGTGTAAATCCCCAGCAGAGTCTCCATGTTATTGCACCCTATTTTCTCGCGAAAGCGAGTTTCAATATGTGACAACTCTTTTAAAGGAGGTATTAAATGAGAAGAGTTGCCACCTAACGATTTTTATGGTGCGTTAGGGAACCTATTTGAAAATAACTCTGTTTGACTAGTCGGTGCCATCAAATATTGGGTAAAGGCTAATATTTCCACGAAGAGAATGTGTTAGGCACACTCCGAGATCTATAACTGTGGGTCCCGACCAAACTTTAAACTATGTGAATTATGTAATTAGGCTAGGTGATCAAATAACATGTGTGGGAATTGGTAGAAATCTTCAATGATTACAAGGATACAAATACATTGGTCTACATTAAATGACTAAGTGTAAATAACAAGTATATAAACAAAGGGGGGTCCTAAGTTTTTTAGCCTAAAGGATCACCCCGTGCAACATAAATAATACTTCGCAACTCCCTTAAGGTAGGGGTTTGCTCGTATTATTCAGTGGGCACAGACCGTCATCTCCTATTGTCACGCATTTTTTCTCGCGAAAGCGGGTTTCGACATGTGACAAATCTTTTAAATGGGTATTAAAAGAGAAGAGTCGCCACCTAACAATTTTAAGGTGTAGGGCACCTATTGTGCAAATAACTCTATTTGACTAGTCAACGCCATCAAAGATCGGGTAAGGGCTCAAGTTACCTCAAAGAGAAGGTGTTAGGCACTCTTAGAGATCCACAACTGTGGGTCCCGACCGAACTTAAAAATCATGTGGATTAGGCTAAGTGATCAAATAAGCAAAGGGAATATAAAGGTCAAAGAATTTTATTACAAAAGTCTTAATACAAATATATAGATACAGTTATTCCAATTCTAATAGAAAGGGAAGGGGGTCCTAAGTTTTTTAGCTTAAAGGATCACCTTGTACAACATAAATAATATTTCGCAACTCTTATGGTAGGGAGTTACTCATATTATTCAGCGGGCACAGAATATCATCTCCTGCTACCCGATTACTAGGTTAAAGTTGTTTAGATAAAAGCGTTCTAATTCAATTATAGGACATGCCCTATACGTGCACTACCTGTCCCACACCTATGCTCCAGGCTTTGGACCTCTATTTAGGAAGCTCTAGACCCTACCTAGGCTACTCAAAAATGTTAAAACTAAGCGACATACAAAAAACACATCTGACTTCAAATAAGGGCAGTTAAAGCCTCAAGTTAGCCTCTACAATTAAACAACATATGCCCGCGAAACAAATGTTCAGGTTACGAAGTTCGAGAATTAAGAACCTTAGGCCCTATAGACATGATTTCTAGGTGACTTTGAATTAAAGCATGCTGGAGATGCAAGGTGTTGCTTGTAGGCAGGATTATACAGTTATTACAAGATGATTATTGAGATTGCAGGTTTCAAGTAATTAAACCTATAGTTGTCATGCCTAGATGACCTACGCGGTAAAGGATAGAAAAAGCCCTGAATTATTTCTATTTTTTAACAATGGCATGCATAAACAATAAACAATGTTTGAGCAGTTCAAGATTAACGAATTAGGGCGAGTAATTATACCTTACATGCAAGATTTCTAACGATTAGCACTTAGTACTGATTTTTATACCTTAAGTATATAGGCATATTTTCTAGATGAACAGTGGCAAACGGAATAATCGGAACCCTATAGGCATGATTTCTAGTGAATGATGTGAAAAGAAAGAAAAATCAGTGACATTTTGTTCCTATAGGCATATTTTCTAGTAGCAGGTAGCAGTAAACATAATTGCAGGATTTTGAATTCATGTTTGCTAGCAAACAGTCTGAGTGTGTGCGCGCGCGCTTCCCCTAATGGTATGATTTCTACAATGCACATAGTGATTGAATAGCATATAAAGCAAGTAAACCACTGAGTCCTATAGGCATATTATCTACCCCTTTGTATGCAAATACTAAGAGTCTACCCACTTATCATTTTCACTAACACCCTAATTGTTTATATAAAATTATTACAGGCCCAATAATGAATAAGATACAAATGTTATACAAATAATGACAATACACAGTAGGCTCAAAAGAAATACCCAGCACTGTCTAGGCCTTCAGCAATGCTCATGCAGCATACCCAGACTTCCAACAAGGATTCATATTCATCAACACAACCCCAGAATTCAAAGAAGATCCCAAAGTCAATTCATATAACCATATTACTAAGCATTGCATCATTTAAACCAACCAGCTCAGACATACATCATATAATAGGAAGAAAAGGGTTGAGTGGGGGCAGTTTAAGTTTCAGGGAATGATTAAGGACCCAAAACCTAGTGTGTCAGAGTTCACAAGGGCCTCAAATGGACCTCGAACAGTGCTCACAATAGGGAAGTCAGTAGTAAAAGCCTAGGTAGCCTTGGCTTTCAGCCGGCTAAGAATGAGAAATTCAAGAGAGAATAGGTAACAAGTGAGGGAAGTGGACAATGATTAAGGGACAAAATTGTACTTTGTTTTAGGAAGCAGACATAGCAAATTTTAAAACACAAAGCAGTTAATCAAAAACCAACAAGGCTTAGAAACAGGTTTACCCCTTAGGAAAAAAACACATAGGCAGAATCATATTGAAGGAGTTAGGGAGAAGCAACTTTGCAGGATTGGTAGATATTCTCACAAATAGGTACATGATACCAAACAAGTTGAAACATGGTTGGAAATTATGCTAAGCATACATCCTAATGTTATAAGATTGTCATGTTAACTTCACATCAAACAGCAGAACTGCATTAGATATGATAAGGAAGCACATATTATGACAATTACTAGTGAATCAAGTGGGCCAAAAACATGCTGAGGGGCATATTAACAGGGAACTAGTCATGGTTGATAGAAAAGGATCTAACACATACTACATATGCAAGATTACCATTACAGAGATTCAGAACATAATAAACTCACGTCATATAGTAAATATAAACTTTCAGGTTCTTGACATAACAGACTAATTAATTAAAGAAATTACAAATTATGTAGATGAAGCATATTCAAATAACAGAATTGACAGTTTTGAGCAGAATTAAACACTAAAGAGATCCTAACAAATGTAAAGGTCACACACAAAAGTAGCTCAGAAAACATTGGCTAAACAGACTTAAGAGAATCTAAATTACTCGATTTAGGCTTAAGCGTGTTTCAGACTAGCAACATTATGTGAAATTAAATTCTAAAGAGACCTAAAACTAAGGTAAAGTTAGCAGAATTGCACACAATGGTAGCCTAGAAACACATTAAGCTATGAATTTTAGAAGTGAGAACATATGTGAATCACAAACACATAAGAATGAAATTGCATAATTCCAGTAGCTTACCAGTTAAATGAACAACAGTAAAGAGAAAAAATTCCATAAGAATCCAGAATCTCAGTGCGTCAAAGTTCCCAGGAGCTTCGAAAGAACTCTGAGCAATGATCGCACCAAGAGAAGGTTGAATAACAGATTCTTAGTGGCCTTGGATTTCAGTCGGCCAAAAACAAAATACAGAACAAGAGAACAACATAACAAAGCCCCAATTTTTAGTGAAAATCTGTCGATTAAAATCGGCCCTAAAAGGGGAATAGGAAGGGGTTTATATAGCAATAAAATCTGAACGAACAAACAAGGAAACAAAATAAATCAAATATAGAATAAGGAAAGAGGCATGCAAAAATCGGTTCAAGAATAAATTTAAGAGAGAAATCGGTAAAACCCTAGTTCAAGAGGGAAAGTGCAAATCAACAGAGATCTTAATGAAATCGGACTCACATAGCGTGGTATTGAACGTATGTAAACGAAATAATGCTCAAAAATAAAATATTCGAACGACTTTGGTTCGATCTCAGAAGATCTTGCTTGCCATACTTAGGCAAGCACCTAAGTAACACCACAAACGGACAACCAGTACTAAAAGGTTTCAAACATAGAAGAAAATAGTGGTTGAATCCCATTATTAGTGGGATTAGAAGAGGGATTAAGGGGAGGAGGCTAGGGTTTCTCAGAGAATATGAGAGAGTAGAGAGGACTTAAGGGCGACGGGTTAAAGGAAATGGTAGGGTTTGGGCGGGTTTGGTTAACTAAAGAATGAGGGTGAATGGGGGGCGTTGATCTTGAGAGATCAACGGCTGGGATTAAAAACAAATGGATTGGGTACTGACCGGGTTTGATAAAGGGGTCGTTTGGCTTTGGGCCAGGGTTAATTGGGCTAAGAATATTGGGCCAATTTGGTTCACAATTAGTTTAAGACTAGGCTATTATTTAAATACACGAGAATAATTTATAAAAATTGCTTAGTAAATAAGTAAAAATATTATTTAAATACTAAAATACTTAAAATTAATGACTTTATATTATAAAAATATAAAAATATTATTTTGACTCAAATAATCTAAATAAAGAGCATTTCAATACGAATATAGGTTATTACTGCAAAATTGCGCAAATAGCTTATAAAATATAAAATATAATTTAAAGGATAATTAATAAATATTTGAATAGTTTAAATGCAAGAAAATTTATTTTAAAGTTTTAAAATTATGAAAAATTATAGAAAATGCTTGCATAAATCTCGTAAACTAGATTAAAATGCAAAAAATATATTTTGAAAGTGTAAAAAATATGAGGAAAAAATTGGTAACAACACCTGCTACCCAATTACTATGTTGAAGTTGTTACTTAAAGGCGTTCTAATTCAATTCTAAACCGTATCTTATGTGTGCACTACTCGTCCCATGAATATGGTCCAAGTTAGGTGGTTCTAGACTTACTTAGGGTGCTCAAATGATAAAACTAAGAGGCATTTAAAACAATTGGGACTGCAGATAACAGTAATGAAAGGCTCAAGTTAACCTCCACACATAAGCACAAAAAAAAAAAGCGATCAATCACAGATTTTCAGATTAGGCAGTATATGATGTTAATCGTTAAATCCTATAGGCAGGATGTCTATGTGATTCAGATTTCTACTATTATATAGGCAGTGCAGTAATTTCTGGACTAACGTATAAGCAAATTGAATGTTGCAAGTCCTATAGACATGATATATAATCGTTTTGCGTAAATAGGCAGTGAAAACAATCATAGTTCTGAATTACTAATGTTGGTTTTATAGACAGATGCCAGTGTAATGAAAACAACGGGAATAGTCAATTAGAGTATTAGAACCATATAGCCATGATATCTAGATAAATATTACACTAAAATGAATTGAAGCAATTGATAAATTGATTATTTGAAGTCCTATAGGAATGGTATCATGGTCAACAAGGCATACGTTATACATCTTATAGGCATGCTACCTAAATGAAACAGTACAAAAACAGCCTGGAGTAATTGATTAACTAGTTAAGATCCTATAGTCATGGTATCTAGGTAAGTAAAAATATTGCATTGTTGCGCCCTATAGACATGTTATCTAAGAGTGGTGAATAATAGACATGGAAACATGTATAGTAAATACTGGAACTAATATGTTTTGACAAGTTAAGTGAAGTGTATGCGTGACTCCTATAGGCATGATGTCTATCAGTGTACAGAAAAAAAGCACGCTAAACAAAAACAAACAACAAATAGAGCACATAGACCCTATAGATATGTTCTCAAAATTTTAATGCAAGAATAAAGCATAGTTGTTTCCCCTTTTCACTAATTCCACCATTATTCAGTTTTACAAGCTATTACAGATAGGGTTGGGCGTTCGGGCAGTTCAGATTAGATATAAAATTACGGTTTGGATTTTTGGTTTTCGGATTGAAGAAATTACAATCCAAATCCAATCTAAATAAATTCGGATTGGATCGGATTATTTAAGTTCGGTTTCGGATTAATAAAATTGGATTTTTCGGATTTTTGGATCTGACTTTAATCCTATTAGCTGAGCTTATAAAAAGCACCTGACATAAAACTAGTTATTTAAATGCATGAAGTAGAAAGATGGTAATCAAAAGATGCTTTAGTTTTTTTATATCTTCTCGGCTTTATATAATTCCTCTTCAAGAAGAAAAAAAATCTTGAATATGTGATAGATCACACTGATTCAACTTCTATTATTAAAAATTAAAAGATTAACCGGGAAATGTGACCTCAAATTTAATCTTCAGTCAACTTCGACCTTGACTCTTCAGTGTTTACAAATGCACGTATGGTGTGGCTGTGTAGGTGAGATGTGAGAGAAAAGAAAATCATATATTATATTTGATTTAGTAGAGAATTCCATATTGGAGTTAGTAATTTGTATTGAATATACGGGCTAATGTTTAATGGGCATCATACTATTGGAAATTTAGACTTATTTGTATTAGGTATGTATATGGATAATGTCGTAATGGGATAATGTCTAACTCGTAAGGCTAAATATAAGGTACAAAAATTTTAAATTTTCGGATATCCGAAATTTCAAAGTCCTAAATCCAAAATTCAAAACTTTTAAAAAAAAATCCGAACTCCAATCCATAGTCCAAAAATCCAAACCAAATATTCAAAAAGTTCAGATTTCGGGTTTGCCCAAACTACGCCCACCCCTAATTACAGATCACTTTAAATAATTACAGGCCCAAATACAAATATAGGATAACCCAAAAATACATTTGGGCCTTCAAATAGGTTTTGGACTTCATGCGGACGGCAAGCCCAAACTCCAAGTGTAGACAGTATACTTCGAACCCTCAAGACCAAAGGCAGACCCAACTACCAGGCCTAAATGATTCCAATGATTAAGCTAAGGAATGCTAAATTCAGCCATATAGGTAACAGAACTACCCTTAAACTGTAACCAGTCATGCTTAAATTGGGAAAACGTACGAGACATATATGAGGTAAGTTCATGCTTATCACCAGAAACAGAGTTTAAGAGCAACACGATTATTTCAAACAAAGTTTCAAAACAGGTTTGGTCCAGAACTATCTTAGAGAGAGTTTCAGGCAGGGGTTTGAACTTGAAAACCTAGTAGTGCCATAGACAAGAACATGTGGAATACAACCTTAGCATGGGAGTTTTAACATGAGAGCCTAATGAGAAATAACTGTGATGACCCAAAGGGTCATCTTATGAATTAAGACACTATTCTGGGCTCATTAGCCTTAAAAATATAAATTTTAGTTACTTCAATTTGCGTGCGTAGTTCGTGCGTGAAACCGAAAAGCTTTTATGTGAAAATATGAGAAATCATAATTTTGGAATTTAAAATTTAGTTTTAGTTTACTTCGGTCAACATTTTGAGCAAACGGACCCGGATCTGTGTTCCGAATATTCCGGGAGGTCCGAAGTAAAATATGAGACTCGGGCGTATGCCCGGAATTGAATTCCGAGGTCCCTAGCCTTAGAAATCAATTTTAGAAGAAAATTATTTTGCTGGATTATTAATGAAATAAAAAAATAAATTAATGTGTGAAATCGTTGGTATCGGGCCCATATTTTGGTTCCGGAGCCCGGTACAAGTTCGTTATAATATTTAAGTCTTATCTGTGAAATTTTCTGAGAATCGGAGTTGATTTGACGTGATTCGGACGTCCGGTTTAGAAATTGTGAAATTGAAGTGTTCTTGAGAAAAATCATGAGTTTGAGGTTAAATTCGTAGTTTTTTATGTTATTTTGATGATTTGATCGCATGAACAAGTCCATATGATATTTTTAGGCTTGCGTGCATGTTGGGTTTAGAGCCCCGAGGGCTCGGGTGAGTTTCGGGTAGGCTACAGAGTGATTAGAACTTAGAAATCTTAGATGTGCATCTGGTGTCTGTCACCAGGTCTCTGATCTCGCAATTGCTAGATTCTCGCAATTGTGAAGTCAACATACCTGGGAAATGCGACATTTTTGTCGCAAATGCGAGTTTTTGGCAGTAAATGTGAAGGCCTTCAGATGTCACAAATGAGACATATATGTCGCAAATGCGAAGGTAGCAGGATTTCAAAGGGTTCGCAATTGTGAACCCCTGATCGCAATTGCGATAACTACAGCCTTTTAAGTGAGATTTTAGACAGGATTTTCACCCATTTTTCAATTCCCTCAAACCCTAAACCTCCATAGGCGATTTTCCAAAGACTTAAACTTCTCCAAATCATTGGTAAGTGATCTCTAAATAATTTCTTTCAATCCTTAGCAACTTCTAACAAGATTTCAACCTAGAATCTATAGTTTCATGATAAAAAATTGGGATTTTTGGATAGAACTTAGGAATTTCGAAATTTGGGAATTTAGACCTTGAATTGAGGTCGGATTCCAAAACCAATTGTATATCCGGGCTCGGGGGAGAATGGGTAAATGGATTTTGGTCCGAACCTCGAGTTTAGACCAAGCGGGTTCGGGGTCAATTTTTGTCTTTTGATAAGAAAACATAGGAAACCCATAATTTTTCATTAAATTTAATGCCTTTAGCAATAATTAATGATATTGAACCAATTTTGGTTAGATTCGAGCGGGTTAGGGGCAAATTATAAAGGAAAAGTTGTCCTTGAGCAGTGAATTGCTTCTGAAATTGAGGTAAGTGTTTGGCTTAACCTTGACTTGAGGGAATAGGAATCCCTAACTTAAATGCTATGTGAAATTACATGTGTGTGGTGTAAAGGTGAAGTGATGAGTATCTATGCACCACCAAATTATATGTTTAATGTGATCCCTTCCCCAGCTTCAATTCATTATATTCCTGTTTTGATTGTCTTCATGATGTTGATGCCTCCATGTCTACTTGTTTTCGTCAACTTGTTGTTAAGTATTGTTTCAAGTATTTTTGAAGTGTTAGTGGTTACCTTGTCTTCATTGTGGTATATGAAAGGTTGAGCTTGTTGACATTGTTTTACGATATATATATATATATATATATATATATATATATATTCCGGTTGATTTCATTGTGAAATAATAATTCATGAAGTTTATGAATAGTACAACTTTTTGTTTACCACTGTTGAGACACAAATATTGTGAAAGGCTTTGACCTAAATTGTGAAATCTATATTTTTAAATAAAGAGATGTGATTGTCTGGTGGGAGCGGGTTGCACACCGCAACAAGGAGTAATAAGGGTAGACAGGTGAGATCGGGTTGCACGCCGCAACAGGAGAAATAAGGGTGATATATATAGGGAGGAGCAATAAGGGTGGACAGTTGGGAGCAGGTTGCGCGTCGCAACAAGGAACAATAAGGGAGGATATTCATGCTTTACTGATTTTTAAACATAAATACTGGAATACTCACTGTTTTATTGTTGTCATTTCATATTCTGCACTTACGGTATTAAATTGAAACTTGGAAATTTTTGTGAGGATTGGTTATAGTTGAGATCTGGAAAAGTTAACTAAGTTATTTTATTAATTGTTGCAAGTACTGTTTAATTTGCTATTATTTTCTTCTTGCTTTATTATACATTGTATCCAGGTTATGTTATAAATGCCCTGTCGTAGCTTCGTCACTACTTCGCCGAGGTTAGGATCGTGATTTACCAGTACATGGGGCCGGTTATACTGATACTGCACTCTGCACTTCTTGTGCAGATCCAGGTTCTTGTCAGAGCTGATTCTTTGAGCAGTATTTGAGAATTCACACAGAGAGACGAGGTAGATTTGCTGGCATCCGCAGATTCCCGGAGTCTTCCCTTTATTAATTAGATTGCTGTTTTAATTCATTCAAAACAGAGAATATTTCTTTCAGATAAATACTTGTGATATTCTTAGTAGTTCGTGAATTGTAATACCAGACCCTGGGTAATTCAATATTAGCATTAGTTTAGTGGTTTCGTTTACTTACTTAATTATTATTGATATCATTTGTTGAATAGTAATAAATTTTGCATTCATTTTAAATTGTTTACTTATGTTTAAATAAATTTGTAAAAGAATACGGTTAGATAAATTCTAACATTGGCTTGCCTATCAAGTATGGTGTTAGGCGCCATCACGATCCCGAGGGTTGAGAATTTGGGTCGTGGCAATAACTAACTTTCAGAGCTTAACATATGAAATGTTCAGGTAAACACCAATCACCACACAAAGGTTTTACATCTAACAGGTAAGTATTCATCAGAAGAGACTAACTTTCAGGTAAATAACGCTAGCAGACATCACATGAAGAAGGATGAGACTTCTTTTAGTCAACATAAAGAGAAATAGACTAGACATATGTTGGATTTCACTCTAGGAGCTTTGAACGATCAGTGAGCACACAACATCAAAGAAAAGAAACAACTCTGCCTAGGAATGGTAACAGTATTGACATAGAGAATTCATATAATCATAGGGTGACTTCATGGAAGTAGCAGGTTGTACATGAAAGTATTAGCATACATTCGAATAAATTCTGGGCATGCATCAGTCCCCTAAGAGGATCTAAGGCCTCATTTGTTTGCACTTAATGGAGGTCTGAATCTTATTCATTCATATCTCGGACATTAAGTGAGTTTATTTTTAAATTTTGAATCTTAATTATTCAGATATTAATAGTTAAGTGTGTTTGTTGTTTTACTTCACAACCACTTAATGGGTCTGAATAGGCCTGTATCATTAAGATCTATACCAGAGACTAAATTTCATTAAGATACTATCATCCATAATCATTATTAGTTGATGGCACCGCCTACCATTATCAACTACCACCATGCCACCCACCATCACCATACTCAACCACCACCACCATCATCATCAATCATAGTCGCCACCATTATCGACTACCACCACCAACCACTCCCGCCACCACCATTCTCAACGACAACCAACACTCATCCACCTCAACTACCACAACTAACCACTCCATCATCACCAACAATCATATCTAGCACTACCCATCATTATAAACTACCACCACCCATCACCATCTTCCTCAATCACAACTACCACCACCACCACCCGCCATTATTAATTATCACCACCCAACACCGCCATCCTCAATCATAATAGCTACCACTACCAATCACCACTAGCTACTACTCTAAACTACCACCATCAACCAAATCTACCACCAACCACCGCTTTTAGTCGGCATTCACAAGCACTACCGTTAACCATCACCACCATCAATTATCATACTTTAAGAACCTATATATTTTAGTGATGAAATATTAGATTAATTAGTATTTTATTTGAATTTTATGTTTATTAATTTAAAAATAAACGTAAATTTTATACATTCAAATATTAAAAATCAAACAGTCTTAATCACTTAGTATTCAGATATTAATACACAACTTAATATTCAGATGTGTATTAAGATTCAGATGTCTGAATCTTAATACACATCTTGATATTCATATGTGTATTCAGATTCAGACGTCTTAATCTTAAAAAAAACAAATGAGGCCTAAGTCATGATAAGCAACAGACCTTAACTAACCATTTTACACTTAAACATGAAGAGGAGCAATTAATCAGAATGGTCACTTATAATGAGCATGCACTAAGGTTGTCATATTAAGCTAAGCACTAAGATAGTATTTTCAAAAAACTTGCGGAGAAATAGCAAATTATGCATAAAGGATTCAACATGAAGAGAGATATTTGAGCAAGAACATAATCTCCAAAAAGGTTTTGACACAAGGAATCAAAGCAAGGTAGTCATTATGAATCAACTTAGCTATCCTCATGTGAGTTAACATCAAAACTTGCACAGAATTGAAGCCAGTGGAACTATAGAGTGGTGCTAGAATAAGCAGAATTGCATAAGAAGTGGCATAATATCAAATTAACTCAGAGAAATCCAAATAACACTAGTGCACATAACACAAACTAAAGGAGTAGAGTTACAAGGATACAAGTCACTAACCAGTTGCAAACAAACGAATAAACAACGAGAAACTCAAAATCTCAGGAATAGCAGCAATTGTATGTAAGTGATGAAAAACCCCAAACCTCCAGCGCTTCAGAGTTCACAAGAGCCTTGAAACGGACCCCGAGCAGTTCTTGCACTGGAGGAAGGTCAACAGAATACAGTTTCCTTGGCGTTCAGCCGGCCAAGAGCTCAATTTCAGGATAGTATCGAATAAGTGAGAGCGGAGGGATAGTTCTTAAGGTGATTAAAGGTGTGTCCAAAGAGAAAATTGGGGAGGGGTCTATATAGTAGTGAAAGTAAGTACCCAAACAAGGAAAACCAATTTATTAAACACAAATAAGGAAAGAATAGCATGAAAAATCAAATAGAATCAATTTAAGAGGAATCCGACAAACCCTAGTTTAAACCGAAGAACAAAAATATTAAAAATCTCACTGAATCGGACCCACAGGGTCTGGTAGTGAGTGTATCAGGTCAGAAACATAAAGATAGTACAGAACGGAGTTGAACGAACACCAACGACTCAACTTCCATAAATACTCGACTACCAAATACTTGCAACGTTTCAAAGATTGTAAGCATCTCCGTGTGTGCAAGAAAGGAAAGGAATTATGGACGATTTCCATGTAATATTAGATTGGTACTGGGATTTGAGTGAGGCGGCTAGGGTTTGGTATGAGAGAAGAGGAGAGAATGCAGGGGCGGCTGGGTGAGGGAAATGGGTTAGGGTTTCTGGGTAAAGGAATATAAGGAAAGGGTAGGGATTATTATGGGTCGTTGATCATCTGAGATCAACGACCGTGGTTAAAGGAAAGTGGGGCGGGTCGAGTAAATGGATCCCGACCGAGTTTAAATAAAAAGGGTCGATTGGTTTGGGCCAGGGCAGCTTAGGGTATTGAGTCAGGTGTTTAGACCTTGATTTTGGTCCGAAAATAACTTAAAATTGGGCTATAAATTAAAATACACAAAAATTGTCAATAAAATATCACTTGTGCAATAAAGTGATGAAAATGATAACTTAATATTACAAAAAATTTTAAAATGATATTTGGCAAAATAATGTGAAAAAATGCAATTATGCATAACAGACTATTATTGCAAAATTGTGTAAATAGCCCAAAACTACCAACATAATTATGCAAAATGAGGTAAATATTATGAAACCTACATGTGGATACAAATAATAAACTTAGATGATTAAGTCATTTCAAAAATAATTTAAAAGAATAATTAATAAATATTCAAGTAATTTAAATGCAAGAAAATTATTTTTAAAGCTCTAAAAGTTATAAAAATACTTGTATCAATCTTGTAAATTAAATAATGATGAAATAATATTCATGTAATAAGAAATCCAAAAGTCCGAAAACTTCTACAAAATCGAACCAATACAAACCGATATAGGATATAGTTGGTTTGATTTAATTTTAATAAAAATCGAATTAACCTGATCCATGTATATCCCTAAGTAGGAGTTATGAGTATATCATGGAGAGCAGGTAAAGATATGGGTATTACGAGTACTAGTTGAAGTTTTGGATACTGATTATACTATGGTGGGGTTCTAGAGTTAACACAAATGATACCCACATTGTAATTAATTAATATGTGTCTTTACAGTTGTACTCATTGCGTTATCACGTGACACCTAATTACCACATAAAGTTGTGATGGGTTCAGAGGCAGGCATGCATGGTAGGAACTAGGAAGGGGTTAGAGGCATTTAGAAATTTCGATAAAAACTTTATATATATTTGTAAATATCTTTGAAAAATAATCAAATGATAAATTTTATTAATTTAACGGTGCCGCGTGACCGTCGAATCTTGAATTTGACTCTGGCTGTATATACCCTTCCATTTTTAATCAAGTATCGCGTTTAAGTTCCGAGAATAAAACCGTTGTGGCAGAGAGTATTTTATCCCCCAAAGTAAAACTTTTCGCTGCAAATGATCTGGATGAGGATCCCAAATTGAATACTGAACATCAAATAGAAAATAAATAAAGAAATGACCTAAATGTGTAAAACATGGGATAAAATAATGGTTCGATCTTTAACCCTGTTTAGGCTATCAAAGCAATCCGTAATGTACTGAAACAAATAAAATAAGGATTTAGAAACTAAGCATACCATAATAGGAATTTAAAAGTTGGTCCGCATTAGTAAATTGGTCAGCTTTACTTTTTTGTCATTAAGGGTGTATTTGGTATGAAGGAAAATATTTCCGGAAAATATTTTTCAATTTTTTCATGTTTTGTTGGCTTAAATATTTTGGAAAATATTTTTCTCATGAACTTATTTTCCTCCAATTAGAGGAAAATATTCTCCCTATCAAGAAAAGGAAAAATATTTCTCAAAATTATTTTTCAACCTTACCCACAATATTCCCTATCCCCACCTAGCCACCCCACCTGCCCGCCCCACCCTCGCCCCTCGCCCTAAATAAAAATATTATTAATAGTACTTTCTTTTCATGTTATAGATAGATTTTTTATTTTATTTAAACAAATGAGTATTTTCTTTATAGTTAGGGAGCATAAATTCCAACGATGTTTTGCGTAAAAAAGTAAAGCAGCACATTAGTTCCTTTGGATTCGTGTGAATTTTTAGAAAAATAATTAAATTATTGAAGAAAATGGAGTCCTGAAAACGTTGGGTATCTGGGGGGCAAGGAAACATGGGGGGCTGGGGGAACAGGGTGAGGAAAGTGGCATAAAAATATATATTTTCTACTCTCTAACCAAACAGTAGAAAATATTTTCGGGAAAAAGTTTTTCATTTACCATCCAAACAAGAGAAAAAAAATGATAAAACTACTCATTTTCCAGAAAAATGTTTTCTTCATACAAAACACATCTGGAATTATACTTCCTCCGTTTATTTTTACTTGTCCACTATGGACTTTGCACTCCCTTAAATAAATAATAAATGAAGTAAACATTTTATCATGATATTCATATTAATTGATGCATATTTTTAATAAATTTGAAAAGATAATTTGAAGTGAGTAATTAATAATGTGGGTATAACAAAAAGAAGAAATTATCTTTTTTTAATATATTAAAAGTGATAAGTAACATTAATAATGTATTTTTAGAATACCTAAAAAGTAAAACCGAACGGAAGGAGTACGATGAAAAGGGCCAGCTTTTATGTAGACGTGCTTTTGCTTTTGGATTCTTTAAGTTTCAATTTTGGGATTGGTTTTTCTTTTCTTTTTTTTAAATTTTGGGATTGGTGAAATCCATGTTATGTGAACCACCTTTTAAAGCTTAATGAACTCACGAATCTTCACCTCTAATATTTGTTCGCCTTTGACATTATCGTAGTGGGGAATCTTTACATAAACCAAACACCATCAAAGTTCTATGAATGCAAAATGACCAACAATTGTTAAGGCGAGCAAGTAGTCGAGCGTATCTCTTTTTCGTATCAGTAATTTTAGTATTATTTTTGTATTTTTTATTTTAATTATTATACATTATTTTTTGCTTTGGTTATCTTATTATCTTGCTGTTTTTCATGGGATTTTCATTACTGATCTTTCTAAAACATTGTTGTGATTATACTTTGCTTGAACCGAAGATTTGTCGGAAATAATTTCAACACTGTAAAATGAATCAGCCCAAAGGCCTGTAGACACCTACCTTAATCATTCTTCTATGTAACGTAGAAAATCAGATTGTAAACGTTTTTCTCTATTAAAACATTATTTTGGTTTATCTTCTTTATTTTTTACTGACGGTCCCAAAAGTTAAGCCTGAAAATGCCTTTTTATTGCACCCACATTTTACATAAGCTCCTCTCATGATTGTTTTCTTTCTTTATGGAATCAATACTCAATCTTATCTTCGCCTTTTTATACAAAAGGTATTTGCAAATAAGCCGCCTTCAAATCTAACTAGGCGTTTGGCCAAAAACAAAAAAGAGAGAGTAGTTTTTTAAGTTACATTTAAAATTAATATTGTACTTGGACATGTATTAATATTTTATTTTAATTTACGACAGAAAATTATTGTCTACTTAAAAAAGAGGTACATTCACTTTTTCAAATTTAAAAATCTTTTGAAACTCATATTCAAAATTTTAGTTAAATGTATAACAAAAAAAAATTTTGAAAATGAGTTTCGAAAAAGAAAATAATAATTTATGGACAAACAGATTCTAAGTCTTGTCACTTCAAATAAGTGTTTAAATTTTATGCGTATACAGTACATACAATCGAATCATTTATAAGATAATTTTTTTATTAATTGATAATTTGATAAAAATAATAACTGACATTAGAATTTATTGATATAATCACTTTTGCTGGTGTATATATAGCTCGAAGCCTCAGGGAAAAAGAGATACTAGTGCAGTAAATATAGCTTCTTTAATAGAGTATTGTTCTGTTTCTCCCGCTTTCCCAATATTTTCTACGTGTTTGCTGACAGGTTGAGCAGTCCCTCTCACCTTAATTTCATTACATTTTTGTAAGGTGATTAATTTAAGTCCGTTTCTCAAGATTTCAGACAAAATCTTAGAAATTAAAGATGTCAAATTTATCTCCTTTATTTCTTTTCTTTCTCTACGCTGGGCAAAATTCAAATAGTTTAATTAATGAACCAAGGAGCAGATAATGAAAAAAAAGAAAATATAAATAATAACTTAACAAAGACAAAAGAATATATGAGGAAACTGAATGTTGGTTCGGCGATAGAACTACCATAACTCTATTTTTCTCTAGGATCTTTATATGAATAATCGATTTTATTTTTTTTTAGTCGATATATATAAATTGTACACTGTATATACATGGTTATATATATATTATACATAGTTTATATATATATATATATATTAATTAGTATTAGCGCCCGCGCTAATACACGGAAATATTTGAGTTATTTAGATTATATGTAAATAATCTTAAAATATAAACCTTCTTGATAAATATAGATAATTGTTGGACATTAAGTAAGAAATACTACATGAAAAAATTAACCATTTCTCAAATCTCCTAGTTATAATTCTATTTTTCTTTTTTGGTATAATTCTCGCCGGTGTCATTGGATCCTAAAAATATTTAGGAAGCAAAATAATAACTCATATTTATGGCAAAACAATCAAAGGTTACTGTGAATGACTCTTCGGATACGACTTGACTCTTTTACTAGTACTTACTTTTATTTGGTATGCTGATATCTTTCAAAAAATATTTCTAATATAAAATTTAAGTTTCTAAAACTTTATTTTCAATAATAATATAAGTGAAAATATTTTCCTTAATACAAAACTCATTTTAATCGGCTATCGAAAATTGTAAAAAATCTTTAGCCAGTGAACTTTTTTTTTTCTGTATGACTCCATTTTGATATTTGACATTAACCATGTTAAATATTTGAGTCATTTAAATTATATGTAAATAACCTTAAAATTACCTTCAAGATAATTATAGATAATTGTTAGATATTAATTAAGATACACTACATGGAAAACGACTAACTTTTTCTCATATCTCGTAGTGATAATTTTATTTTTGCACCATTTTCATTGGTGTCATTGGAACTTAAAAATAACCACAAAGTGAAATAATAACTTGTATTTATGGCAAAGCACAAATGTTGACACATTATGAATGATTTTTGGGTTACGACATGACTTTTTTATTAGGATTTGGACTCTTATTTGGTATGTTGTTATCTTTCTAAAAGTAATTCTATTTTGAAATTTCAAGTTCTAAAACATTATATATATTTCAATAATGATTATCTTTATAATGATGCAAGTGAATATATTATCGTTAATTTAAAATTCACTTTAACCGGCTCTCTAAAAATTTAAATCATTCTTTATCCGGTGAAATTTTATTTTAGTATGACTCCATTTTGAGTTTATCGATATCTCTAGCCACAAATTTTGAATTTTGAATACCTATATATACATATTTTTTGTTATTTGAATCATTAAATGTTAAATTTATTGATTGTTATTATATAACATTGCATATATTGTCTTAAAATTGCCAAGTAATTTTTTCTCGACATCATACTTGGTTTAACCTCAATATAAACTACTCAAATTGTATTTAAATTCAAATTCGAATATCATAACTATTTGTTAGTAATAGTGACTTTTTAAAAATGATACTCAATGTAAATTAACAAAATATTATTCTATGATATCCTTATTTATAATCTATGTATTTGAGTTGAAAAAATATTTGAAATCGATAAGATCAGCATCCAAATTTTTTATACTCAACAAAGATGAAACAAAAGAAGAAATTCATTGTCATCTCTTATTTCTGGTTTTTAGATTTTTCATACATTTTTTTCAATATTTATTTTCTTTTATCTTATTTTTGTGTCTTTCTTTATTTTGTTACAAAAAATTAATTTATTTCTCTATGAAAGGGTAAGTTTTATAGAATTCTAAACAATAAATTTATTTATATTTTAGTCTTTGATTTAAATTCTTTCATACTTTTCTTTGGCTTTATCTAATCTACCTAAATAGGTGTTCACCCAACTACGTAAATTAAAAAATTGAAAGATGTGTAATTTATATATAATTCATATATAATATATGTATAATTGTGTGTTTTCGGTATATCATCTATGTATATTAGCTATGAAAAGTAAATAATAAATTTGGCCGGGTATTTATATAAATAGCATAAGATTTTGATTTCTTGATTTTATCTATGATATGATTTCTATTACAATAATTTAAAAACTCTCTAGTAAAATACAAAAATAACTTATCTTTTTTGGTTTTAAAAATTATATTATATTTTAAAAAATAATCTCATTTTGAAATAATTTGTTTACATTTAAAAAGAAATATTTTTCATCATACCAATTTTTTTTAAATACACTTTTTGTTACACTTGAAAATTGCTATAGAAACTATCCATTAGAAACCAATATCCCTCTTGTTGAATTCGAGAAAAATATATTTCACATTATTTAATGATTCAAAACTTATATTCTTCAACGAAAAAAAATATTATACCCTTGCAATGTTGGCTTGACTACAACTAAATGAATAAGTTTCAGCTTATACCCTTCAATTCCTAGAAGACGCTAAATTGAAATTAATGATAACAATTATATATCTAAAGTTTTGTTATTTGTTTGATGTCCATTTTATATAAATTGACTCTTCAAACGAATATTCTTCAAAAAGAAAAAGAAAAACAACTTATTTGAATATTGATTGTTTTGTGATGTTTCTTTCTCCATCATGTTAGTTTACTTCATTATATATGTAAGTCAACATTTATTCTATTTTAAAATCTTTTTTGTTATTTGGATAAACATAGATGTGTACCATATATATTATATTTATTTTAAAAGAAATTCGCGTTATTCAAATCTAGCTATAGTGTTTTAAAGAACTATAATTATATGATTTTAAATGTGAGAGAGTTTTATAATTATATGGAGTAAAAAAAAATTTCTTTCTTTTTTGTCAGAAACAAAGTAGTATTTAAATAATTAAAAAAGATAACAAAAGCTAGCCAAGCTAGTTGGAGTGGTACCGATCGAGTCAGGCGCATTTCTCTCAACCACGAGGTAGATTGGAAAGGAAATTCGCACATTGATCTCTCTCATCGGGAAAACTTCCTACCTCCCTTTACAAAAACTGTGGAATCCAGTGGCAGGGTACTTTATTCCGATATCTCCCCCCGAGGGTGAGTTAGACTTCTCTATCCTTAAGGATAAAATAAGATCTCTTGCTTTGCCCTTTGAGTTCATAATAACTGGCGGGTTTCATTAATAAAAAATGATTTTGAAATCTTTTGTTTGTTCCGCAAGGTAGTCAGAGCCAACAAATTTTTCATTAAACAGGCGTGATAGTCTTCAACTGCAATTGGATATGATAGGAAAGTGGAGAAGATTGTCTATAATGGTAATCCGAACAATGGCATTTTTGAAGCCGCAAGAAAAGCAACAAAGAAAGAAAAAGTGGGAGAAGATTGTCTATAATAGGAAAGCAATAACTCCTACTTGTTTCAAAGTCAATTTATTCGTTAGAATACATAATAATACTTTCTTGTCCTTTCCTCACCATTCAATTCATTGGTAACCAATTTAGAACCATATTAGAGGATCACTTGGAAATCAAGAAAATGTGTTTTTGACTTATTTTATCTCTGTTAACTTGTTTATCTAACAGAGTGTTAGGTTTGTGNGGGGGGGGGGGGGGGTGCATTTAAGCTTAGCATTGAATTCCCAATAAAAACAACTAGGATTTCCATCAGTGCCATAATCAGTTAACTAAGGCCCAAACTTTGATGGAAATTTACCCTAGAAATCTTTTTACCACTTTTATTTAGGTTTTTGATTAATTTTATTCTATATCTGTATTTATCAATTTATATACAAAACTATAAAAAAAGAAGAAAATAGAAGAATCCTTAAGTTTAGCATCTCATTCTCTATCCTTCACCAACCCCCTCCTAAAAATTTGAATTTCATCTATTTTTCAAAAGATTTCACACCCCATTCTCTCACCCTCATACTTATAATCCAAAATCAATACCTCACAATAAAAGTGAAAATTTTGCCTCCAAAATTGTAGCAACAAAGGGTTCTCGATCGATATCTTTAAAAAGCTTTAAAATTTTGAATTCAATATTCAAAATTTATAAATATGTGATTTGTTTGGATTGGATATTATTGCAAATGATGGAGAATATATCTTGTAATTTATATCTCAATTTTGAGAGAAATTGGTTAAGTTTAGAGTTGATTGTATGTAAAATTTTATATTGAAACTTGAAGAAAATGAAGTTGCAGGAATTATATGGTAATTGTATGATAATTGTATCACAATTATTTTATAATTATGTCGTGATTGTATTAAAATTGTATGTTACTTGTATCTGATACATTAATACCTAAACTAATATCTGATGCAATACTAATACAATTATAATATAATACTATATTAGATAAGTTTAGTGTTGAGATTGAAATTTGAAGAAGATGAAGATCACAATATCACTATTTTTCAAAAATGTGTCTCAGTTTGTGTCACAAATGTATGACAATTGAATTTTCGAGGTTCAATCTGAATTTTCATCTAAAACTAACTCTATATTTAACCAATCTCCCTCAAAAACTAAGATATAAACTTCAAAGGATATTCTCAATCACTTAAAAGAGCATCCAATCCTAACAAATCACAAAATCTTAAAAACCCGAAATTGTATGTATGTATGATCGAGAATCATATGTATTTTTGGTCTTTAAGTGGATCAATTTGTGAATGAGTGTGTTAGTCAAACAAACTGAAGAAATTAGGGAAAGGGGAAAAAATGAGAAAGAAGATGAGAGGTAAAAAAGAAAAAGATTTAATTGAATCTCATAATTGAAAGCACTAATAATTGGGTGAGAGCCTTTTACGAGGAATATATATCATTGATAAGAAAAATCTAAAAAAAGAAAGATAAATAAATTTGGAAAACTTACACAAATGTCCCAAATAAGTCTCATCTTACCAACCTCTAGCCATTAGTCATAAACTTACCAAAACTAGCTAAGCACGTATAAAAATTAAAAACCCAAATAGGTTCTTTCTCTCAAAGAATCACATACAAAAAACTCCTTTCATATTTTTAAGCGTGATTAGTAACATTAGATTCAAGACCGAAAGGAAATTTCATGGATGGGGTAACAAATAAGGTGATGAAATACAAAAAAAAAATACAATATTCCAAAAATCTAAGCAAAAAAGAAACTACTTTTTTAATGGGTATAATTGAAATTCATTGAAAACATAGAGATAAGTCAATATACAAAATTTGAGGAAGATAGGAGGTAATTTGGACTGGTTTTGTATCAAAATTCATAACTAAATCGAGTTCAAAAAATTCTTTTGCGATACATGTATCACGCATGTATCTCACACACAGTTACACATGTGATACACAATTGATACAAATATGATACATATGTGATACACAAATGATACACAGAGTGATACACATTTTTTTTTTATGTTCAGTTTTACTTCAAATATTCAATTCAAACCACCTCAAAGCTTCACCAAATCATCCCAAAACTGAGATTCAAACTCCTTAAGATGTACCCAATCTATTCTAATAACACCCACTCAAAGAAAGCAAAAATTTGACATTTTTTGCTACAAATAGCTAATTGGCTAATATTAGTAATATTTTAAGAGTTGACCAATATTTGTAATGAGCTACTTATAAATGGACATAACTAGTAGTTTTTCAATAAATTTCTATTATATTATAGGAACCTTTACGCAAATAGCCGTATGTATAAGAAAAATCCCCGTACTATGCTTGTAGTCTCTAGATAATGACAATATCCATCACGTTATTCAACAAGAGTATCTCTTTACTTACGTTGTACTAGATAAAAGCCCAAAACGTATGATGCAGATGAAAAACAAGAACCGCCCAGGAAATAGGCCCATAACTGCCCCAATTTGAAGAATCGGTCATGGGCCGTCTCCTGTCCAAAATACCAGGCTTGGACTACTGAGAGCAGGCTGAAAGGGGAGAAGTACACAATCAGCTATCTTAGGGCTGCTATTTAGGGATTAGTTAATATTTATTTTGGGAAAAATATCAACTATGTCCATTAATAAGTAGCTTATTACAAAAATTAATTAATTCATAAAATATTACTAATATTAGCCTATTAGTTATTTGTAGCAAAAAAAAAGTCAATTTTTTTCTTACATTCGAGTAGGTGTTATTAGAATAGATTGGGTACATCTTAAGAAACTTGAATTTCAATTTTTGGGATGATTTCGTAGAGTTTTAAGGTGGTTTTGAATTGAAAATTCAAAGTAGAAGGTTAACATGAAAATAAAATGTGTATCATATTGTGTATCAGTTATGTATCATATTTGTATCAAATGCGTATTACATATATATCTATTTATACATGCGTGTGAGATACATGCGTGATACATGATTGATACACGTGTCGAAGGTGAATTTTTTGAATTTCGATTTAACTACGATTTTTTATGCCAAATCAGTCCAAATCTCCCCCAATTTTTTCAAATTTTGTATATTGACTCATTTATGTGTTTTCAATGAATCTCAACCATATATCACGCATGTATATTGATTCTCATGAATTTTCTTTTCGTCTTACATCTAATGTTGCTAATCACGCTTAAAAATATGGAAATAGATCTTTGTAAGTAATTCTTGGAGAGAAAAAACCTTATTTTTGTTGGTCTTCAATTTTTATATGTACTTGGCTAGTTTTGGTAAGTCTATGATTAATGGCTAGAGGTTAGTAAGTTGGAATTTTTTTGGGACATTTCTGTAAGATTCTCTTTTTTTTTATTCTGAAGATTTAAACTAAAAATCTTAATTTCAGGACAAATCAGGATATTTTTTACCCGAAAAATTGAACTGAATAACTTAAATTCAGGATACATTAATTAATTCCTAAATATTTGCCCTTTAGAGTGGTTACGTGGAGTTGTTTCCATGACCAAAGGTCAAATTGACTCTTTTGTGGTACCTTTTAAAGCCCTTTTTATTTTATTTCAAATTATTTACAATTTTTTCATTTTAATATGTTAGTGATATATAATAGCCAATTAGTCACTAATTCCAGACAGGAGTAGGAACAATTAAACGACATAGTTATTAATGAAAATTTTACCTCTTATAGTAAAGCTTTATATCTTATTTATTTTAAATAAATATCCTTTTAAAATATTATTTTCTATAGCTACCTTTTAGGTTTTATAGTAAAATATATATTTATGGTCACTTCCTACCGTTTAACCATTAAATACGTTGTGTACTCTCTCCTACTTTTTGTTTGTTTCTCTCACAAGACCACAGTGTGGTATACAACTTCAGAAACCATTATCTCTCTCCACCATCTCTCTCTCTCAATGCCGGTCTTTTCTCCATTAATACAACCACGATTCTCCACAGATTCATCTCCATTGTCTCGCGAAATTTTTAAATTTTTTTACTCCAAAAAGTTGTGGTAAGTGTTAAAGTTGTTATATTTTCACTGTTACATTGCTGCTTCTATTTCTCTTTACTAATTTTTTATAAATAATCACCATTGTTATGCTTTGACCAGAAAGATCGAAATTTCATCTCCAATAGCCGATTCAACAACAACAAGAGGGTTACCCGACATCGAAACAAGCCCAATTTGAGAAATCTTCGAAAGAATCAACACTTCCTGATGCGGAAAAGAGAAGAAAACTTATGAATGATGATTCAGGGTTAAGGGAAAAGATACTTTATTTTCATTGCATTCAATGTATCTCGTTGTATTCCATGTATTTCATTGTCTTTAATTTTTTCTACTTTTTCAATATATTCACTGTATTTAACTGTAGTCAATGTAATTATATAATTTCAAAGCTTCACTTTGCTTCACTGTTTTGTCCAGTAGTATATATTCAGCAGTATGTATTCAATGTATTGTAGAATGTATTCATATATTTCTTTAATTAATATAATTTATGTATTCAGATGTGTGTGTGTGTGTGTGTATAAATAAATAAATTTGTAGTATGTATTCATATGTTTCGCACTATAGATGACTTACTATACTTCATGTATTCAATGTATTTGTATGTATTTAACTGTATTCAATGTAATTATATAATTTCAATATATAAATCTTTTTGTAAAGATACCACTAAAAAAGGAAATGATGGATTAAATCTCTGAAGATTGCTCTGTTTTTGGGATATTTTCTGCTGATAATCTTTTCTATATCTGAAAAAAAAATTGCATGTTATAATTGAGTTTGTTGAGTTATATTAGGAGTCTATCGCATTAATTGATTCACTTACCGTTTTTAAACATGAAGACCTTATTTTTCGTAGATTTTTGTTACTGTATTCACGAATACAGCTCGCGAATACATATGATACAGTCTATGTTTAGCTGGACTTCCTTGTTTTCCGCCGAGTTTTGCTATTGTATTCATGAATACAGTAGCTTGAAGACCTCGAATACACTCTATAACAAGTGAAAACATAGTTATAGGAAGTAATTAAGTAAATGGTAGTATATCAAGTTAATAACCACTAAATAATAGTCATTTCTGAAAATTCCTCGTTATTAATCTTTGAATTTAAGTTATATTCACTTAAATTCAGTTTTAGTTTTGTATCTTTATATTTTTCCTTCGATTTTATAATTGGTGTGATTGCTCTTGTCCTTCCTTTTATTTTCCCTAAGCCGAGGGTCTTTCGGTGCCTATCTACCTTCTTGAAGGTAGGGATAAGATTTACGTACACTATTACCCTCCCCACATCCACTTGTGGAATTACAGTAAATTTGTTGTTGTACACTAAAAGTGTAAACAATTCATACTATCAATAAAACTTAATATGTGATAATACCTTATTACTTTTTTATCATGTTACCAATTAATATTAATTATCATATATATATTTACTTGTAATTATCTTATAAATATCCTTTAATATGTATCACAAATACTGTTAATACATCAAACTAAAACTCTTATTCAAGAGCTAAAAAATACAGACAAACACAAAAATATCTCCCGACATGTTACAACTTACAATATTCATAAGGTCATATTTTAGTACAACTAGACGAGAATTATTCTTCCGAGATAGCGGTAAGCTTTTGATACTCCCTCCGGTCCACAATAAGTAATCTTATAGTCCTTTTTTTGTAGTCAAAATATTTGATTTTTTTAGATTTTAGGAATGAATTAATTATTGTTTTCTACATTATTTTTGGAGTAAATAATATTAGAGTATGTGTTAGGAGTATTTATATGAAGAGATAATAAATGTTAATATGATCAATTTCATTACTAATTAATGTTAAAAAGTGAATTTTTTAATTTGTGTGAAAACAACCAAAAAATCAATTTATCGTGGACTAATATTTTAATAGCCACTTGAAGTTGGTATGATTCCAATGAGTTGACTCTTGCTGTCCTCATTAAACGCCTAGTGGTTTTGACCTTTGGGTTTGTGCTTATAATTAATCATTGATGTTGCTTAGCTGGTAAGAAGATTATAAAAACACATCGCGTCCTTTCCCGAAAAGGAAAAGCCTCGCCTTCAATCTATCGTAAATCAACAAGTAAAATATCAATATATACAAAGATCTAGATTTATTTTACTAATTGCAGAAAATATAAGCTGACAAATTTTATTAATTACAACATGGAGTTTTGCAATCCTAGGTTTACTGTAAGATTTGAAGTCTTTGATATAGTCTCAAGATTCAAGCTGTATTGTTGCAGTTCCAGTTGACCAAAAATCAGGATTGGCGCCAGTCAGAAATTTTGGCTCCAAACAGTCTGTAGAAACATATATATATATATATATATATATATAAATTATTTCTCATTAAGTGTCGGATACATATATTAGACCCGAATAAAACTCGAATTCGTGACGTAAAAGTCGCAGGAGATAAACGATTCCATAATAAATATGGTGGATTTCACACCTAGGGCTCGAACATGAGTTCTCTAACTAAGATTCTAAGAATGAAGAAGTTTTTAATAGTCCAGTATAAGCATAATGAACTCGTTAATCGAGGACCCACAAACGAGTCGAATATTCAGAATATTCTGTCATTGCCGTGGATCCTTCACTTTCATTACATCGATGTGGATTGTCTCGTGAAATAGCAATAGAACTTTTTGTAGGGTAGTGAACCCCTAAGGATTTTCTCTTTAGATAAATGTAAACTAGCTATTTTCTCATATACCTCCTTATCTCCTATTTTAATCACTCTTTAGCACCATCATTAATCATTTTACAGAACTAATTATTTAGCTATGAGTGGACAAGATTGTCGAGACGGCTATTAATAATGATGCCGAACGTGAACCTCAAATATGAAAAAATAAGAGGCTAAAGGCAACTTAATGTCACAAGTTCCTTAAGATAAAGTCACAAGTCTCCCAAGGTATATCTATTCTTAGCTATCAATCGTTGTCTTTGAAATTTTTAGAGTTTGACAATATAAGATTTTCAAGAGGACACAAGGAAAAGGTCATTTCCAACAACTCGCTTTTATAAGTCAATAATTTATGCGACAAATAAAATTATGTATACAAAATTATAATAAATAATAAGTATGAGCTCATAATTAATTTTAAAAAATATAGAACGAATCCACAACACTTTGCCTTTATATATGGAGCGCACAAAATATAGATAAGGCATTTGCCTTTTCATTCATATAAAGTGGGGACAACATGTAGCAAACCATATAGCTTATTAATTCATAAGCTTAGGTAGGACGTACTTTTGTGCGTAAAGTTGTTTCCACTCTTTCATTTATAATAAGAAAATAAAAAAATAAATCTTTCGTTTCAACATAACTGTTTCTTTAAAATTAAAGCTGACCTAGAGAGAATTATACACTAATGAAAATATTAATGAGGAATCAGTTTTGGGTCATTTCATACGTATACCCACTTCTTTCAAATTTATATTTTGCTTTTAACATACGCATTGTTGGAAAATAAGTGGTATCTCAAACGTAACGGAATATTCATCATTGGCTTGAAATTAAAATAATATTTTACATCTATTTATTATTTAGTAAGTTATTTTATCACACATTTAATTGAGTCAAATTAACCATTATCTAGTCATTGTAATTTGGAGCAATACCTATATATACAAGGTATTTTTCGAGACCTGTGGAAATAATTTTCTGAATCTTCTTCTTCCTCCTGTACGCTGGATTTTTTTCTTAAATTTTTTGTTAGTTATGTTCCCCATTAATAACTGGAAGAGCTGGTAAACACGCCTAATTTTATTCTTTACTATATGGGCAAAACATCCTTAAGGACAGTGCTATTGGCACACCTCAAGCTTTAATTAATCCTGTTCTCTATAATCAATATTTTCCCAAACATATAGCCCGTTAATTTTCATGGTTTTTTTTCCAGTCGCTCAGACACTTGTGTACAATTATTTCATAAGATATGGTGAAAATAGGTTTTCAAAATCTAAGAACCAATGGATGTAACGTACATAATTCCAGATGAATAGGTTATCTGTAACAAAAGCTATATGCAAAATAAGTTACTTCTATTATTTTATTGTAACTTAGAAAATAAATAATAATCTGCTTTAACAGTTAAATTGCACTGATGATATAAAAGAAAATATATTGGTCGTATATATAGCTTATAAATTAAATGGCAAAACATTAGCTAACTGGTGGTAAATTACATGACATGATTTTAAGAGTGGAAAAGATTTTCATATCAAACCTTTTGCATCTCAAAATTTAAGATAGTAATTCTACCATGTGCTACAACTGAATTCTCAGTTATTGTATGACAAAGATAGTAATCTCAAGAACAATTTAATATCAAAAAGAATTTCGTATTTGAACCACCCAAACAATAGTCTTTCTGATAATTTGATTTTCAGTAGAATTAACCCATCTAACACCCTTTCTGGTACTTAGTTCGAGCTGCTTAAATCATTCTCAATTCGAAATTAGACTAGCTTTTTTCTTACCGTAATTCTTTCATATGCCTTAAAAATATAAAAATATTGTGACTTATAGTACTTTTTTGTAATTTATAAATATATAAATTTTATTTTAAAATATTTGAAATTTTTTTACCCAAATTTCTGATCAAAATTAAAAAATTTAACTCTCGAAATTCGAATGGGGATTACATAATTTGGACGGATGTGGTTTTTCAAAGGCGATACGTATCATGGATATTAACCAACTCCATTTAAGTATACACAGACAATTAGAAGCGACTAACTTGCAACTTGAGTAAGAATACAAAGGATGAATTGCCAACGAACCAATAATAATTCATTAAAGAAAAGAAATTGATGCTCATAGTTGGCAGACAAGAAGTAATAATGTAACAATCACCAAAACAAAGAGGAATAAACTTTAAAAAAAATATACAAATAACTAATTTAATTTCCAACTTGCTAGAAAAATGATACTAACCACTAAGAAATAGTTTTCAAATTGAAAGAGAGATTTTCTTCCTTCTATTATTTCTGGAAAAAAAAAAATTGAAGAAGCAGAAAATTAAAATATAAAAAGATACCGCCATTAATCACCGCCGCCCACCACCGTCCACTACTCTCATTCTTGCCCATGCAGCGCCGCCATTGCCACCACCCCAAGTTTCTGCAAGTTCAATTTCACCACTGTATCCGTAAACATTTTTGTGTCTTCCCCAGTATTTCCTTCTGGTATATCCACAATGTATGACTCCAATACTATAGTGTAAGCTTTTCCATTTTTCTTGAACTCATTCACTGATGTAACAGACCTATAATTATTCAGCCTATGCTCACCCCCTACCACCCTGAAGCTCAGAATATGCTTCTCATCGTCCAGAATCTCCAATCGCTCCGTGCTCGTCGATGCTGGGATTCCTGACACTACGGACACTTCCCTCATGCTTCCAACACCACCATCACCTACACAACCAATCCACAATCTAAAGTCAATAGCTTCAGAATAAACATATTTAAAAAAAAAAAATTACTCCTATTAATTGGGGTAGGGGGGAGGTGCGCAGTGAAAATTGAATTCACACTTAATGCGTGAAAACAAATTTCCAAACGCCCTAGACTACAAGTTTTGGTAGTAGAACAAGCACATGTGTCAGGTTAAACGAGCCAAAAAGATAATCGGTATGATATTATTCATTTTAGGTCAAGTTTGCACGATTTTTCCAAAAGGCATGAAACCAATAACAATACATTCTTGATCTTTTCAGCTACTAATATGAGACTCTTTTTGCACACTCCAATAGTATGTATGACATTTTTTTTCCAATACGTATGTATATAATTTGAGTTGAAAATAATAATTAAATTGAATCCGTATTACCTGTCATTTTGCAGCTTTTGATGAAATGCTTGTACTTCTGGGGGTTGTCGAAACGCCGAACAAAAGGCCATACGACGTTTGCCGGTGCCTCAATACGCTGCGTTATCAGTGAAGTGCAAGTGTTTGGCAAATGGTCAAAGGTATGGTAGTTGAGAATCAATGGCTCTAGCTCTATGAATTCTTCTTCCTTAAGCCCGTTAGGAACTTGAGAACGAGACATTTTTCCAAAATTTGACTGATTAACAAGGAGAAAAGGGAAAGTCTTCTGATCGCCAAACAAGTAATTAAGAAGCATATGAAAAACTGGCTAAGTCGCTCTTGGTTTTTGAAGGTGGCTAAGATTATAACAAATAGAAATCACCTTTCTTTCATTTGCGGGAAATGGGAGAAAAAGTAGCAATGGAGGTGGATATGGGGTTTGGTGGTAGGGTGTTTGGCTTTGTTTATTTAGCTCTACGGATTTTTTTTTCTTTTTGATTTTTGGATTTTTGGACGAATATGCCCTTCGTTTGCTATATTTTATAGGGAAAAGATCCAAATATACATTTCTACTTTGGTAGATTGTTCGTATCTACCCTACATTATATTGTTGGGTCATATCTATCCTTACCGTTAGCTAAACTTTTTAAAAATACCCTGCACGTAACGGAATGCCACCAAATTAAAAACTAATCATTTAAAAAAATTAAACCCACAACCCCTGAAACCCATCATATAAAAATACTGAACCTAGATTCTGAGACGTCTTAACATATTTTATTCATTTAGAGAGAGGCTGAGAATGATGGTGGTAGTAGGATTAGTAAAAACTTATATTTGTGGTTCTTAGTTGTTCATGGTAGCATTAAGATGTCATGTTATCACTTTAGGTTGTATTTTTGTGTGGTTATATGACATCCCTCTGTCTAATGTAATACACACCTGATAGTTGGTTTGTACGTTGGTAATAACTGATGTATACTTTAACAATACTTGGGTTTGGTTAATACATGAAGTTAGTGTACTTACGTTGTTAAGTTACTTTCCAACTTGTGGGTCTACTTTCATTCTTGATGAATTCCTTAGACTATATCTTGATATTAATTTGAATCTCCTGTAATTATTTTCTAATTTTTGTTCATTATAACTTCAAGTGTTACTAATAATTACGAGTATCACATCCCATAGCTTGGAATCTAACTTTGGTTCTTAAGGCGTGATTTGACGATAATTACTCATTGCCCAAATGCTTAAAGTAGAATAAGAAAATCATGGTGCATAAATACTCATCAACAAAGACTCACTATTTTGAAGGAAGAAATACCTCGGTAGCTGCCTTAAGAATTCAGAACTGTCAACCTAATAAGATGCTATAAACATTCAAGTTATGTTGGAAAGAAAATTATAGTGAATACTCGGTACAGTTCGATAGTGTGAAAAAAAATAAAGAGAAAAGCTAGAAGATGAAAAAAGAAATTGGAAAAGGTAGAATATAATAAACATACAATATGAATATTAAAAGAATTGAGACTAAATATATAAATGAATATATGATTGTCGGTATTTTTATATCTTTCACTTCTTGAGTTCAACAAGTTACTATTAAATAGATGACTAACCTGTGAGAAAAAAGTACAATAAATAACAAGGGTTTAACGGGTTATTAATAGGTTTTAAAAAAACAAGTCTTTTTTTTTAATTTGGTGCCTTTCCGCTAGGAGGAGGATGTTAGATTTTAGTTTTAATAATGAAAAATAATATAATTGTGTTTGATGTAGGGACTCAAGGAAATCTATCAGAATCAAAGTGAAAAAGAAAAATATCAATCAGAGAATGACTGAAGCCATCAAAGAGCGAAACACTGCAGTTCCAGCAAAAAGATAATCAATCAAGAGCTATGAATAAGGTGAAGGAAGATATCAATTAGAGGCTGACTGAAGCTATCAAGGAGAAGGAATCAATGATAAAAATGATAGAAGTACTAAAGTTTCGATAAATACAATCAATCACAAATCAGCACTAGAAATCCGGCGTATATCAAGGCTTAAAGATGGAAAGTTATCAAAGTCAATTCATCAAGGAAGAACATCGGGAATTAACCTTATTCTTGGAAAGAATAAATGTATGATTCCTTTCAAGGATCAAATCCCTTGGTTCGCAATTGATCACGCCCAACTATGCCTTATAAAAAGGATTAAGCGCTCGTTGCAATTATAATCCGGTTTATAAGTCCGGAGTCGAATCCCACAGAGAACTAAGGCTTAGCTACAGCTGTTCAATATTGCTAAGAAATACAAGTCCAAATAATTTCCTAATTATAGAGATTATAATATTTTTTTAATATAATTAACTAACAAATACTAGAAAGCAATAAAACTATCAATTAACGAGGATTAGGATTGGAGACAAGATTAAAGAGGTCTACAATTATAATTTCCCCTATTGTCGGAATCCTTTCTGCTACATTTCCTGTAAATTTGCCTAAGTCTTCTCTATCGACCATGAGCACTCTAATTGTCGTAACTCTCTCCCGAGTAATTACCATAATTTATTAGACATATTCTTCCGAATTACGCTAGCTGGCATTAAGTACAGCTCACTTAAGTCGCATCAAGATTTCGTTATCCCCAATTCCACCTTTAAACCTTTGTATTGATCCCTCATATACGTTTAGGAGTGATGTTGTTCAACAACTACCTAAATATTCACTCTCTCCCGAGTACTACACACTAAATAGGCATAATTGATTGAGAGCTCTTCAACCAACCACAATAATAATATAGTTGAAAAAATAGAGAAAAAGCTACAACAAATATATATTAACGTATCAGGAAAATCATCCTCCAATAGGTTCCATCAAAATCCTAGATAACAAATTAGCTATTCATAATAGTATGCATAAATACAATACTAGAATTCATAACCAATAATGAAAATAGGAAGAAGGAAGTGAAAAACTCGTAGAAGAATTCTCTGTCTTGCTCCTAGTATGTTCTTGTATCCTTAGGTCAAATCCCTGTCCAATATCTACTGTCGGTCTCTGTATGTCTACCCAAAGTGGCATTTTTAGGTCTATTTATATATGCAGGAAAAGACCTAAACGTGTAGGTCAAATCCCTATCCAATATCCAATGTCGGTCTCTCTATGTATACCCAAAGTGGCATTTTTAGGTCTATTTATATGTGCAGGAAAAGACCTAAACGTGTAGGTCAAATCCTAATCAAACTAGGAGTCGAAATAAGCCTTCAAAACTCGGACTGGATCTCGCCCCAGGCCTGGCGTCGCCAGCCTAACGCCTGGTGGACCTAGCCCCAGGCCTGGCGTCGCCAGCCTAACGCCAGCTTCAAGCCTGGCCTTTGCCTTGCATCGCCAGCCTATCGCCAGCTTCAAGCCTGGCGTTGCCAGGCTCTCTCATTCACTATTCTCGAGCACGCTTTCAACGTTTAATATTCCTTTTGCTCTACTTGCATCTTCAATTCACGTACACATAACATAGACTCCATTACGCGCAAATAAAGTGTAACTTATCATTAAAGCATATAAAATGCAAGGAAAATAATGTATGGAACTATGGAATTATAGCCACACATCAATACCTCACACTTAAACATTGCTCGTCCTCAATTAATCAAACTATACTTATAGACACGACCTTTTTTAAGCAATTGTCCTAACTCATCACACCAAGAATATTTAAAACAGACTAAGCACAAGGGTGTAACCTCTTTACCTAAAGATTTGACTCGCAAGTACCATGCATTATTCACAACTCACTCACTTAATCTAACACGGAGGTCATTGACATTACCTTTCCTTCATGAACCAAGTGTCCTCACAATACAAAAGAGAGTAGTTCCACACACACAATAAAATTTAAGAACAATTAGGAACTCAAGATAGAAAAAATTCACTCCCTCCCAGAAATAACATTCATATGCTACACAAGATGCACCATAGGCTTGCTCGTAGTATACTAATCGAGCTCATTCAGTCTAGGATCAAGTAGGACTTTATTTGGTTGTAATGTAGGCTACGGTCGGGTAGGATACATTTGGATATAAAAGTGACTACCCCTCCCTAAGCACTTTAATACATATACTTTAACATTCAAGCCCATATTTATGTCAAACCAAAACTCCACCTTCACATCAATGTATATTATCCCATACTTCTTCAAACACAATTACATCAAAAGCCACCACCATCAAGGAATATTCTTCACAACAATATAACTATTTTTTTTCTTTCTTTTTCAATTCAAGTGGCTTTTATTTTTTTAACACAGTGCACCTTTCTCCTTATTTCATTAGTTCCACTCAAAATCCCCACCAACCACCCCACACTTTAACCTTTACAAAGCTTATAACAATTCAAGTGCTCATGAGAGCTTAAAATGTTCAAATAGATGGTTAATTCAAACAAAGGGGTAAGTCTTGTAATGTGGTTGCCAACGAAACATGATTACAGGCTCAAAGAGGTTAACTACGATACATAACAATCAGGCGGGTAAAATATACATATGTGGTTCAACAAAGAAACGCCTATATCACTTCCAAGACTGAACAAAGCTACTATTTCTCTTTTCAAATACACGGAGTAAGTTCTAGACATCAAATACAATACACAGAATAACACACAAACCTCTCACACATATGACACATAACTCACTCAGGATTGGTTTTATCAAGACACTCTAGTCAAAGCAGTTAAGCAAAGTTATGATTATATGATTTAAGGTACTTATACAAGAGTCAAAAGTTGAGCCTAAGCGTCACAACCATGAAAGACCATCTTGACCACCACACATATCACACACATTCCACACATAAGATTGAGTTGGTGCACGTAACTCGCTCACGGGAATAATTTGATAATTTTGCCAAGGGTGGTTTCCTCCACTATATGCATAAGGAGGATCAAAAGTAGAATTACCAACATCAAAACTCTCATAATTTCAAGATGCCATGTTTCTCAAATTAACAAGTAAAACAAAAATTTAAAGAAAAAAAATATAATACAAAAAAAAATAAAAAAAATAAAAAAGTTCAAACTTGAAACCTAGAAATATGTACACCTATACATACACCATTAGTTCCTCGGCAACGGTGCTAAAATTTGATCACGCCCAACTATGCCTTATAAAAAGGACTAAGTCGTCGTTGCAAATATAATCCGGTTTACAAGTCAGGAGTCAAATCCCACAGAGAACTAAGGCTTAGCTACATCTGTTCAATATTGCTAAGAAATACAAGTCCAAAAAATTTCCTAATTATAGATATTATAATATTTGTTTTTATCTAATTAACTAACAAATACTAGAAAGCAGTAAAACTATCAATTAACAAGGATAAGGATTGGAGACAAGATTAAGGAGGTCTATAGTTATGATTTCCCCTATTGTCGGAATCCTTTCCGCTATGTTTCCTATAAATTTTCCTAAGTCTTCTCTATCGACCATGAGCACTCTAACTGTCGTAACTCTCCCCAAGTAATTACCATAATTTACTAGACATATTCTCCCGAACCACGCTAGCTGGCATTAAGTACAGCTCACTCAGATTGCACTAAGATTTTGTTATCCCTAATCCCACCTTTAAACCTCTGTATTGATCCCTCATATACGTTTAGGAGTGATGTTTTTCAACAACTACCTAAATATGCACACTCTCCCGAGTAATACACACTAAATAGGCACATTTTATTGGGAGCTCTTCAACCAACCACAATAATAATAACATAGTTGAACAAATAGAGAAAAAGCTATAACAAATCTATATTAACGTAACAGGAAATTCATCCTCCAATAGGTTCCATCAAAATCCTAGATAACAAATTAGCTATTCATAATAGTATGCATAACTATAATACTAGAATTCATAACCAATAATGAAAATAGGAAGAAGGAAGTGAAAAACTCGTAGAAGAATTCTCCACCTTGCTCCTAGTGTGTTCTTGCCTCCTTAGGTCGAATCCCTGTCCAATCTCTAGTGTCAGTCTCTGTCTGTCTAGCCAAAGTGGTGTTTTTAGGTCTTTTTATATGTGAAGGAAAAGACCTAAATGTGTAGGTCAAATCCTAGTCAAACTAGGAGTCGAAATAAGCCTTCAAAATTCGGACTGGATCTCGCCCCAGGCCTGGCATCGCCAGCCTAACGCCTGGTGGCCCTGGCCCCAGGCCTGGCATCGCCAGCCTAATGCCAGCTTCAAGCCTGGCCTTTGCCTTGCCTCGCCAACCTATCGCCAGCTTCAAGCCTTGCGTCGCCAGGGTCTTTCATTCACTGTTCTCGAGCGCGCTTCCAACGTTTAAGTATCCCTTTTGCTCTACTTTCATCTTTAATTCACCGACAAATAAAATAGACTCCATTACGCGCAAATAAAGTATAATTTATCATTAAAAGCATATAAAATGCAAGGCAAATAATGTATGAAACTATGGTATTATAGTCACACATCAACAATCTCTCCAGATTTAAAGGCCTCCTGGAAAGTATATATAGGATCGTTCTAGACTTGAAGACATATACTTTGATGAAACCATTTACCCCCTCTTTGTTATACTTCAAACAAAAATTGTAGTTCTATTAGATCTGTTGTGTAACAAATTAGAGAAGAAAGAGAGAAAATCGCTGGTGAGACATTATATCAAGAAAAAATGAGAGACATAGAAACTGAGCAGTTGGTGTAAAACTATACCATTCACTTTGTTCTCAAGAAACTCAATCACTAAAAGGGAACAACACCCTTGCAACCGGGACCGGACGAGGATTCACAATGAATCCGAACCAGTATAAAAACTCCTGTGTCTTTAATTCCTGCACTTTATTTCTGCATTTTAATTTTATGCTTATTACTATCTTTCTCTTATTTCTAGTCGACTTATTGGTAAGCTAGTCAACTAATAATAATTATCTTTAAAATAAGCAATCCCGCCCCCCTCCCCCCTTGTACTTTCAGAGGATATTTTTAAAATGTTTGGCTAACGATAAGGGTATATGTGACCCAATAGTATAACGGAGAATATATATAAACAATATATCAAAGTAAAGGAGTATATTTGAACATTTTCCCTATTCTATAACCAACATGTCAGAAGTGAGATATTGTCTTTTTCCAAAAATAAGGAATTAAAAACAAATGAAAAAATATAGTATCATTGACCATGTTATGGATAGATTTAGAAAGGGCATAACATGCACAGAATTACTATATATTTTTCTTGTTTCTGTAATGTTTAAAAAATGATAAAGCCTCACCCACCTTATAGTATATTTTAGAAAGATGCTTTTACACCTTGCTATTATAAGTAAAGTATTTATGGTGGGGTGTGGGCGTGGATGGGGGGCTTAGATTGTTCTTCTTGCTACTTTGGGTATATTGAGATTTGAGACAATACTTATCTTTATACTTATTTTAAGCTAGTAATTAGTAAATAATTGATAAGGATTACGCTAATCGCACATTTTAAGACGAGATACGTTAAGAAACTTTCTCTTTTTGTGCATATACATGAAAAGAATAGAGCATATTACATGGTGTTTAATGTCTTCAATTAAAGAATCGGATGTAGCTCAATAATAGAGCACTGTGGTAGAGCTACTACATTACAATTTACATCCTACGTTTTCAAGGTTTCGTACTCACTTTTTCCCGATAACTAAGGCATTTAGACCATACTTTCCAAAAAAATAAAATATGGTTGAATACATAGGCGGTCTCTGAAACTTTACAAAAAAAATCATTTAGACATTAGAACTAAGCTATGCACATATTGGATATCAGAAGTCAAGTCAAATTATACCTATTAGACACTATTTGATGACATAACATAATATTCACTCTGTTTCAAATTAGATGAGGTATTTTCTTTTTTAGTCTATTCCAAAATAAATGATACATTTTTAAATTTAGAAATAATTCAACTTTAAACTCATCATTTTACCCATTTTACTTTTAATGAAAAACTTTTATAATCACACAAATGTTATGGCCCCACAAAATTTTTATCTCTTAAGCTTTTAAGACCACAAGTTTTAAAAATTTTCTTTTTTTCTTAAACTCCGTGTTGAGTCAAACTAAAGCATCAAAATTGGAACGGAGGGAAAATGTATATTACACCTATTTTGAGATCGCAAGAGGCCATGTATTTTTCTCCTTTCTCCTTATTCCTTCTATCTCCTTCCCACCCCCTCCACCACCACCACCTCCATCAAAGGCTGATTCAGAATTTGTAGTTTAATGACTCTTACAACGATATCATGCTAATATATTAATAATAATTGGATTTATAAAAAAAAAAATTTAAAGATATTTAGTACATCTTTTAGTACATATATAGAGTCTGATAAAAAACTACATGGTTTATGTGAATTCATAGATGATGTTCGAAATCTTCCCCCGAGGCCCTCACCATCATTGACCCATCATATTCTTTTTCCCCGCCATCCAGCAACCACCTCCAATACCATATTCACCCATCCCCTTCCTCACGATTTGCTGACATAACACAATGCGCGTATTACACCTATCTTGTGGTAGTGAGAGGCTATGTGTTTTTCTCTTTCTCCTTCTTACTTCTATCTCCTTCTCGCCCCATTCGACACCATCTGTTGTCACCATCACCTCCATCGAAGGCTGATCCAGAGTTTAAAGTTTATGAATTCCTACAACGATCTCATGTTAATGTATTAATAATAACTAGGTTCATAGTCAAATATTTGTAGCTATTTAGTGAATTCCTTAAATACATATATAAACTCTGATCAAAAGCTACAAAACGTGTACGTGAATCCGTAGATGACACTTTAAATCTTCCCCTAAGGTCCTCACCATTTTCTACTCATCGGATTCTCTTTCCCAGTCACCTAGCAACCACATCCACTACCACATTCACCCCTCATCTTCCTCCTTCTCTCTTCCATCCACCATTACTCCATCCCTCCCCTTCATTTTCTCTTTTTTCGCGACCACTGACTTCACCAGATCCACCACTTCCGACAAACACTTCATTAAAGCAAAAAACCTTCTATTTCATCATCTCTACTTGCCACTATTGCTCTGCTCGTTGCCTTCCTCTCCTCTTTACGCACCATCACTGTGACTTCCAGTTCTTCATCGAGCAAGAAAAAATGCAAAGTAACTCGTTGTGGCCCTTAGTGTCGGCAAAGTGAAGAGGGGTGTTTGGTGAGGCTGTATGAAGCTCACACAGTTACATGATATGGGTGATTGTCTAGAACGCGTTTGTCATGATCTAAAATCTTCCTAGTCGTGATTGCACCTAACCCGACCATCTAGGTACGCCAAATACAGCCAACACAATTCTACTGGAATTAATATGAAGCCAATAGGTGAAATAACTGAAATTTATACAACTTCGCAAGGATAGGTAGTACAAGTCACGAGCGACTATGATTTAGATTTACAAAACCGATATGATGAATAAATACAACATCTGTTGGATTTATACATAAACAAAATTCAAATCTAAAACTACCAAGGACAAATGGTAGTCATGCCTGGGCAACAGATACCTCTTCAATGTCAGCTTCCGCCATGCACAACAACGTTAGCTCCAAGATCTGCATGCAAAGTGCAGAAGCGTAGTTAGAGTACAACCGACTCCATGTACCTAGTAAGTATCTTGACTAACCTCGGTGAAATAGTGACGAGGCTTTTTAGTCAAAAGATACTCACTAATATAACATATGCAATAGGATAGCAATAGAAAAAAATACTAAAACATAACAGAGAAGAGTACAAGATCAAATCTGCGAAGCAATACATGATTTCTTGAAGAAATTACGATCAATATTTCTCAATATCACAACCAATCCATTCCTTAAAGCGCTGACATCAAACCACTATAGTAAATCCAGAGCTTTCATAATGTGAGAAATGAACTCAAAATATCAGATCAAATGGCACGGCAACACCCTTCGTGCATTTATCTAATTCTTACCGAGCATACTTATAGCAATACCAACTGCGAGAAAGAATTGCCAATAAAAGTAATGACAAAGTGGGAGATACACATGTGGTAATAACAAATAAGCCAGTGCATAAGGACAATGATAACAAACTAGGACGAAGGCACAGAAATATTGATAACAACTAAGATAGAAGAACATAAATTTCACTAACTATCATGGTAGAAGACTTATATGTAGATATAACAAACAAGAAGGAAAACATAATCTATATAACTACAGATATAGAAGGCATGAATAACTAACATGTATAAGACTTATATGGAAGTGCAATCAATGAGAAATGACATAGATGTAGATATGATAAACAAGAAGGAAGGCATGATATCTGCAAGTTAAATAGATAGAAGGTATGGATAATACAACAATAATTGAGGTAGAGGACAAAGAAAAAACAATAATGACAAGTCACATAGAAAATGTAGGTGCAACAGTAACAACACAAGATAAAGGCATAAATATACACAAGGAAAAGATATCACAATATAATGCATGTCTCTCGTCCTCGCCTGCACGGAAACACCCTTCGTGCCATGAACACATGATAATATCAAAATAATGGCACAGAATCACCCTTCACGCTTTTACTCTCACCCTCACATAATTATATAAATGAAATGGCACAACATCACCCGTCATGCTTAACTCATATGGTACGACATCACCCTTCGTGGTTTACATTATTCCTCTCATGGTAATATATATAAAAATTGCATGCATCGCCCTTCATACTTTACACTCTTCCTCACCAAGAACATGTATATCAATAACAATCAAGGTAGGAAGCATGAATAACATCGAGGAGAGTGATTAAGAAAATATTCCAAATGAACATAAATCAAAGCCTTCAAGCCAATAACAATTCATCAAACCTCAAGAACCTCATTGTTCAATTATTTCAATCAATATCAAAAAAATGATCTTCAACTCAAGTATAAAATCCAATATCTCAATAATAACGGTTGTAGAGATGTATTTGTGATTAAGTATAGTGATGGCCGAATATAGCACATTAATAGTTTCAACAAAATCTGTCAAATTTTAATAAATTTTTAATAAGATAAATCATGGTTTTTTGTATTTAACTAATATTTATATTAATCTAGAAGTCAAGTAAAACATAAAGAAAGAAGGTCACATATTCCAACAAGGCACAAATAATCGTATCATCTACCCCCAAGCATAATTAACCCTGGCATATGCATATACGCTCGTCACCTCATATATGCATCATCCCCCTCATGTAGCAAACAATATCAATTAGTTGGAAAAATTTACCCAACAAAGTTAGGCAAGACACTTACCTCAAACAAGCCAAATCAATACACTAGAAACACCATCCCGCTCAAACGACCTTCGAACGACTCGAAACTAGACAAAAGCAACTCGAAATCATCAAATAATGCCATAGGAAGCAAACCTAAATGATATAGGTCGGATCTTTAATCAAATACTCAAAGTCAACCAAAAAGTCAAACTCGGACTCACAACTAAGAACCCGACAAAATTCACAAAATCTGATAATCCATTCAATTACGAGTCCAACCATACTAATTTCACTCAATTTCGACTCCTAATCGATGTTCAAAACTCAAAAATTCATTTTAAAAAGTTTAAACAAAAATCTCCAATCTCTCTTTAAAATTAATAATCCAAATTCCAAAATTGAAGATAGATTCATGAAATATAATAATTAAAAAAAAGTAGAAAACACATACCCCTATCCATGTGGTGAAAATCACCTCCAAAATCTCCCAAATCCGAGCTTCATAACTCTAAATATGATCAAGTGAAAAACAACACTAATCGCAATCGCGTGAATTCCCTCGCGATCACGAAGCACAGATGCGACTGCAACAAAATTACTCTTTCGTGTTCGCATAAAAAACTTCGCGAACGCGTACCACAACTGAGTCGAAGCTTCCGAACGCGAAAGCCATGTCGCGAACGCGAAAACAACCAACTCACACCTTCGCGATCGCACTCTAAATATTGCATTCACGATGAATAAACAATATGCAACTCCCAATACACTACGATCAAGGCTTAACCTTCGCGATCGCATTGAAGACCAGAACCAGTAGAAACCAGCAGTGTCAAAGAACATGAATTGATCTGAAACCCACCTGAACCCCTCGGGACCCCATCTGAACATACCAAGAAATCCCAAAACATAACATGGACCTACTCGAGGCCTCAAATCACAGATAATAACATCAAAACTATGAATCACACCTCAAATCCAACTTAATAAACTTTAGTACTTTCACCGTCTAAAACTCGTATCGAACCATATCAAATCGGCCCGGAATGACCTCAAATTTTGCACACAAGTCCCAAATGACATAACGAAGCTATTTCAATTTCTGAAACTACAATCCGAACCCTATATCATCAAAGTCAACTCCTGGTCAAACCTATGAACTTTCCAAAACTTTAAATTGCCAATTTTCGCAAATTAATGCCAAAACCTTCAAGAAACATATAAATACAAATTGAGGCGTACACTCAAGTCCAAAATCACCATCAGGACCTAAAAGAACCATCAAAACTCTGATTCGGGGTCAAATATTTAAAATTCAAACTTTGGATTTAAGCTTCTAACATGAGATTCATTCTTCCAAATCAAATCCTGAATCACCTAAAAACCAAATCGATGATTCACACAAGTCATAATACATCATATGAAGCTACTAAAGACTTCAAACAGCTGAATATAATACAAATGCTCAAAATGACGAATTGGGTCGTTACACCGTTGAATAGACACATTTTCAACCGATGTCAGGCATTCAATATGTCACATGGTAAGTGTGTATACGATTAAAATTGGGGCCACGCAATTTTACTGATTGGTCGAGACCAGGGAGATGTATCGGCCTCGTAGTAGATCAGATCGAGGCACGAGGACAAGGTACCGAGTTTGGAATTCGAGGTACTAGTCGGGAACGAGACCAAAAAAGGTAGACATCGAGCAAGACCAAAGATAGCATAATAACAGAAGGCGAGATATCCATAACTGGTCGACAATCGTGGCGGAAATCTCGAAACATATCAAATCAGGGACGGTTATCTGGCTAATAATGGGATTCCCTTTTGTAATTAGAATTGTACCATAAGTAGAATTCCTCTACCATATAAAGGGGGTTCTAATCATTTGTAAGACATAATATTCTCGCATGTCAAAGAAATATAACACTATCTTTAGGTTATACTCTCTTGTTCATCAGTTCATACCTCATTACTATAGTACCAGTTAGTTCGGGGGAATACTAGCTCGAGGGCTGAATTGTATTTCAACACTAGTTTACTGTCAATTTCTGTTATTAATATTCATATTTATCAATTGGTGCTAGGTGAAATCATGTGTCCTTAAAATCACATTGTAAGTTTAATTGTTATCAAATTTTAAGGTTAAATAGTTTGGCGCCCACCGTGGGGCTAAGGATAATAGTGATTTCTTAATACTGATTCCGATAACACACACTACTTTATGCTTATTCTCGTAAGTGTTTTTGATTTCAAGATAAACATGTCAAACTCATAAGCAGAACCCACACATGGTGACAACAACCTCAGATTTCATGGGGAAAACGACAATATAGCTGCCATAGGGATCAAAGTGCCTCAGGCTGACTTCGAGGGAGTACCAATTGCAAATCATGTCGATGTTCGTTCACATGTCGCCCTAAATAAAAATCTAGCAATGATCCCTAAGGTAGAGCATGCAGGGAAGTTCGATCAGGTGGTCGAGGTACGCAGGGTGGAGAAGATGGTGGAGTCAGCCTTCAGCTGATATTTGAAATGTTACAGGATCAACAAGCTGCTATAGCGCAACTGTAAAATCAGAATCGTACGCCAAACGAGGTCGAACCCCGACCCTCACTAGGAACTGTTCACAGGGCTGAGCCCGTACCGAAGAGATCAAACACCAATGGATCGGGCACTGACCCCGCCATTATGAAAATGCTTGAGGAGCTCACTAAGCGAATTGAATCAGGGGAAAAGAAGATCGAGGCTAATGAAAAAAAGGTAGAAACATACAACTCCCGAGTTGACCAAATACCGGGGGCACCACCGATTCTGAAGGGTTTGGATTTGAAGAAGTTCTTGCGGAATCCTTCCCCCCGAGTGCGGCTCCGAAGCTCATCCCAAAAAAATTTCGCATGCCAGAATCCCCAAGTATAATGGGACCACCGACCCTAATGAGCATGTCACTTCCTATACATGCGCAATAAAGGGGAATGGTTTAGATGATGGCGAGATTGAGTCCGTTCTGCTGAAAAAATTTGGAGAAACTTTATCGAATGGGCCGATGATATGGTACCATAATTTGCCACCTAATTCCATCGATTCATTCGCCATGCTTGCATATTCCTTCGTAAGGATCACACTAGAGCAATAAAGGTCGTGACTAGGAAGTCGAACCTCTTCAAAGTGAAACAAAAGGACAACAAAATATTAAGGGAATTCGTATCCCGGCTCTAGATGCAACACATGGACGTACCCCCGGTCACAGATGATTTGGCTGGTCAAGCCTTTACTCAAGGTTTGAACGAACGAAGTTCGGTAGCATCACGACAGATAAAGAAGAATTTAATTGAGTATCCAGCGATGACCTGGGCCGATGTGCATAATCGGTACTAGTCAAACATCAGGGTCGAGGACGATCAATTGGGGCCCCCTTCCAATCGCATTTACCCAAACAGGACCGTCGGCAGAGTTCAAACAGACATCGACAGAGAACCTCAATCGAATAGAGATCGGTACCAACTGTATGGCGGAGATCGTAGGAACAGAGACCCTGTACGCAATCCCGTTCGAAATGACCGAAGGAATGATCGAGGACAGAGCTCTGGAGGGATCCTGAGTAAGAGTGGCTTCGATAAACATATCGAGCCTATATAAGCACCACGACTATCAGAGTACAACTTCAGCATCAACGTATCAGGCATTGTGTCGGCCATCGGGCGAATCAAGGATACTAGATGGCCTAAACCCCTATAGATCGATCCGGCGCAAAGGAACCCTAATCAAATATGTAAATACCATGGTACTCATGGTCATAGAATCGAATACTGCAAACAACTAAGGGATGAGGTATCTCGTCTATTCAACGAGGGTCACCTAAGAGAATTCTTGAGTGACCGAGCTAAAAATCACTTTAGAGACAAGGATGCAAACAGGAAGAACCACAACACGTGATTCACATGATCATTGGTGGGGTCGATATCCAGCAGGAACCCGTGTTCAAACGCACCAAAGTATCAATCACCAGGGAAAAGTGAACTCGAGGCTATGTTCCAGAAGGGACCTTGTCTTTCAATGACGAGGAAGTCGAAGGGATCTCACAACCCCACAATGATGCATTGTAATCTCTATTCTTATGAATAAAATTCAGGTTAAACATGTTTTAATTGATCCAGGAAGCTCGGCCAATATTATTCAATCGAGGTTCATGGAGCAACTCAGCCTACAGGATCAGATTATACCCGCAGCTCGGGTTCTCAATAGTTTGAACATGGCAAGTGAAACAACTAATGGTGAAATTATCTTACCAGTAAACGTAGCCGGGACCCTATTCAAGAAACAAAGTTCCATGTGATCGAGGGCGATATGAGATACAATGCCCTGCTCGGAAGACCCTAGATTCATAACATGAGGGCGGTCCCCTCAACCCTTCATCAAATGCTGAAATTCCCAACACCGGATGAAGTAAAAATGGTGTATGGGGAACGACATGCTGCCAAAGAGATGTTCGCAGTCGATGAAGTAATATTGGTATCGATGCTTTCGTCAACAAAAAGATTAGAGTCAAAAGAAAAGAAGGAGGTCAAATAGCAACCACAGGTACCAGCCTCGACCCACTTGGAGGAACAAGGGGCGGACGAGGATAACAAACATTGGATTCCCCGATCCTTCATAATTCGTGATGACTGTGACGCCACAAAATCAACGGTCGAAGAGCTGGAGCAAGTCATACTAATCGAGTATCTGCCCGAGAAAAAGGTATACCTGGGCACGGGGTTAATCCCCGAGCTGAGGGAAAAACTCATTAAATTCCTCATAGATAATATGGATTGCTTTGTTTGGTCCCACCTTGACATGACAGGGATCCCACCGGAGATCACTACACATCGATTGAGCTTGGACCCGAAGTTTCGTCAGTAAAGCAAAAGAGAAGGCCCCAGCCCGAGGTTAAACATGCGTTCATCAAGGACGATGTAACCAAACTTCTCAAAATAGGGACCATTCGGGAAGTAAAATATCCCGAGCGGTTAGAAAATGTAGTCGTAGTCCCTAAAAAGGGCAATAAACTTAGGATGTGTGTAGACTATAAGGACCTAAACAAAGCATGCCCTAAGGATTCTTTTCCTTTGCCAAATATCGATTGTAAGATTGATTCCACTGTCGGCCTTAAGATTATCAGTTTTCTCGACGCCTACTCCGGGTACAATCAAATACAGATGAACCCGGAGGACTAGGAAAAGACTTCATTTATCACTAAGTACGACACCTATTGTTATAATGTAATATCGTTCGGACTAAAAAAATGCTAGTGCAACTTACCAACGCCTAGTAAATCGAATGTTCGAAGAGCAAATAGGAAAATCAATGGAAGTCTATATTGATGACATGATAGTTAAGTCCCTGCGCACAGAGGACCATTTGAAACATTTGCAGGAGACCTTCGACATACTAAGAAAGTACAATATGAAACTCAACCCGGAGAAGTACGCATTCGGGGTCGGCTCGGGGAAGTTCCTCGACTTCATGGTATCAAATTGGGGCATCGAGATAAACCCCGATAAAATCAAGGTCATCGAAGATATCACGGCCGTGGATAATGTTAAGGCCATACAAAGGTTAACAGGGCACATAGCCGCCCTAGGAAGATTTATTTTGAGGTCCTCAGATAGAAGTCACGTGTTCTTCTCACTGCTTAAGAAGAAGAACAATTTTGCATGGACCCCGGAATGCCAACAAGACTTGGAAGAACTAAAACGGTACCTATCGAGACGGCCACTTCTTCATACTCTGAAAGCAGACGAGCAGCTCTACTTATACTTAGCAGTCTCAGAAATCGTGATAAGTGGGGTCCTAGTTCTAGAAAAGAAAGGTACGCAATTTCCTGTTTACTATGGTAGTCGAACCTTAGGTGAGGCCGAGACCCGATACCCACACTTAGAAAAAGTAGCGCTTGCTTTAATAAGCGCCTCTAGGAAATTAAAACCATATTTTCAATGTCACCCAATTTGTGTGGTGACTACATATCCCGTTCTCAATATTTTGCATAAGCCCAAACTCTCGGGTCGATTGGCCAAATGGGCCGTCAAGATCAGTGGGTATGATATCGATTACAACCCCGAAGGGCCATTAAGCCTCAAAATTCTGGAAGCCTTTGTGGCCGATTTCACGCCAGCCCTCGTACTCAAGGTCGAAAAGGAATTGTTACTAAATTCGGGTACACTTTCGGGGGTATGGACCCTTTTAAATGACGACGCTTCAAACGTGAAGGGGTCCGTGCTAGGCATCGTTTTGAAGTCGCCCAGATGCAATACAATTAGACAATCTATCAAAACTTCAAAATTAACTAACAATGAGGCCGAATATGAGGCCATGATTGCAGGTCTCGAGCTAGCTAAGGATTTGGGAGAAGAGGTCATCGAGGCCAAATTTGACTCCAAGTCAACAGAACTTTCGAGGTTCGAGAAGATCGGATACAAAGGTACTTGGACAAACTACAAGTGGATCTACATCGATTTAAAGAATGGACCCTACAACACGTGCCTCGGGAACAAAACAGTAGGCTGATGCCCTTGCAAACTTGGAGTTATCGGTCAAAGACGATGAACTTAGCTCGGGGACTATCGTACAACTTTCAAGATCAGTAATCGAAGAAGGCCATGCCGAAATAAATTCTACGAGCCTGACCTGGTATTGGAGAAACAAGTACATCGAATAATTAGAGAATGGGAAGCTTCCATCAGACCTGAAGGGGTCAAGTACTCTACGCACAAAAGCAACACGGTTCACATTGGCTGTGGATAGAACACTGTATCGGAGAATGTTTAATGGACCATTGGTGATATGCTTGGGACCCAGAGACACCGACTACGTCCTAAGGGAATTTCACGAAGGCACTTGTAGAAACCATTCCGGTGCCGAGACATTGGTTCACAAAGTTATGAGGGCAGGGTAGTATTGGACCGATATGAAAAGGGATACCAAAGAGTTCGTTCGAAGGTGTGATAAATGTCAAAGACATGCACCGATGATTCACCAGCCCGGGGAGCAGCTCCACTCGGTCCTATCCCCATGGTCGTTCATGAAATGGGGAATGGACATCGTCGGCCCTCTCCCATCGGCCCCAGGTAAAGCTCAATTCATCTTGTTTATGACTGGCTATTTTTCTAAGTGGGTTGAAGCACAAGCTTTCGAAAAAGTCAGAGAAAAAGAAGTCATAGACTTCATTTGGGATCACATTATTTGCCGATTCGGGATGCCTGCCGAGATTGTATACGACAACGGGAAGCAGTTCATTGGCGGCAAAGTGACCAAATTTCTCGAAGACCACAAAATTAAAGGGATTTTATCGACACCATATCATCCTAGTGGAAAAGTACAAGCCGAATCGACAAACAAAACCATCATTCAAAATCTAAAGAAAAGATTGACCGACGCTAAAGGAAAATTGAGAGAGATACTGCCTGAGGTTCTTTGGGCGTACCGCACGATGTCGAAATCCAGTACAGGGGAAACACCATTCTCTTTAGTCTATGGTGTCGAAGATATGATCCCGGTCGAAGTTGGGGAACCTAGCCTCAGGTTTCGGTATGCAACGGAACAGTCAAATCACGAGGCTATGAATACAAGCCTCAAATTGATATATGAAAGACGAGAATCCGCCCTCGTTAACCAATCTTCGACACTTTAATATTGGGGACTTAGTTCTGAGAAAATTCACCCTCAATACTCGAAACCCGAATGAAGGAAAACATGGCCCAAATTGGGAGGGACCATATCAATTCCTCGACATCATTAGAAAAGGATCCTACAAGCTTGATACGATGAACGGCGAGCAACTACCAAACAATTGGAACATATCACTCCCCAAACGATATTACCTCTAAGGTACGACCTTCTCCATTTCCATTTATGTTTTGAATTAACCAATTTCAGGTGTTCGATCGAGGACGTCGATACATCCTTCAACACGAAGTCCTTAGGTCTGAAAGCACATGTTGCACTCTTTTTCCCTTAGATCGCTTTTTGGTCCAAATGGGTTTTTCCAGCGAGGTTTTTAACGAGGCAACCATTGTTCATGCTAACTTAGAGCAATTCAACAGTATCCGATTCTTCTTTACAATCAACCTCAAATACTGGAGGGCATCACCCTCGAATGTGAACTTTGTTGCAAGGAAAGTACTTCGTATCAACAGGATCTCGATAGGTAAATATTGTAAGGGCCAAACGGTCGAATGAGCCATAACCATGTAGGTTACTCCATCCCTAACATTAAACATGTACGCATGTATAATCATCTATTAAGAGAACTATTTTTTCCTTGCCAAATATTTCATGCCTTAGAAATTTTTTTTTCTTTCATACTCTTGATCTATTGTGCAAACAGGTTTAAGGGACAATCGCGATTGAAGTTTGAAAGACTAACCCCACGCTCAAGGATTTCCGTTCGAAAAATGGTCATGATCGAATTATTAAAACCTCGAGATCGTAAGACCTTAAAAAGGAAATCGTCGATTTTTATATGCTACGACCACCCCCTCTCAGGGACTATCTAACTCGGGGACTCATACTTCGAGCAAGCTTGAAATGAAACGGGAGAATAACCCTAAGAGGTAAATCCCAAATAAAAGGCTACGTCCAAATTAACACGGTTCGGAGACGTCCGATTTCCGTTATAAAATAGGTCTTTGTATATTTTCATAAACCGATTAAAAAGGATACACTCGGCTGAATTACTAAGGGTTTCGATAATATCGACCCTCGAAAACCCTAATGGGTGCAAAGTTGTTCGAACTCTCGAACAATTTATTTATTTCGTGCTAAGGTATTACGAAACAAAGGGCCTCGATAATATCTACCCTCGAAAACCCCAATGGGTACAAAATCGTTCGAACCCTCGAACAAATTTCTTATTTCATGCTAAGGCATAACATATTTTATATGATTCAACAATAAAGTTTTCAAGCCGAAAGGGGGAAAAGCCATTTTATTTTTACTAAGGCCATATCAACCTAATTCAAGAGCCTAAGGGCCATTTTGTTTTTGAGTTCCAGAAATCATCCTCACTCAACTAAAACCTAAGGATCACCCTACTTCGATTTTGATCAAGTACTCACTCGATTATAAAAACTACACTAGTCCAGCTTCGATCAAATATTGCTTAAGCCTCGAACTTATGAACAAAATTTTCATAAGGGATGAATGAAACAAAATTTTCACAAGGCAGAAAATAAAATAAAGACAAGTCATAAAGGAAAGAGATATTTATCTATATATATATATATGTATGAAAATATTTACAAGGTGCAATCAAGATCCTACACAAAAGTGAAAAAGTGAAAAATTCTAAGGTTCCTAATTTTCTCTGGGGGCAGCTCCTTCTCCATCGGGTCCCCCCCAGACCCGCTCTCACTCCCGACGTCGTCATCATCATCATCGGAGGCCAGTGCCTTAGCATCGGCATCATGCTCTTTGGCCTTTATTATCTCGTCAGTGAGATCGAAATCTCTAGCATGGATCTCCTCGAGGTTTTCCCTCCGATATTGGCATTTGCAAGTTCGGCAACCCAATGTGCTCGAGTTTGGGCGGCCAAAATAGTTTCTCTTGCTTGGGCTTGAGAAGCTTCAGCATCAGACCGGTAGACATCCACGATCGCCTCCGCATCGGCCTTAGCCTTTTCGGCCTCAGATTTGGCCTCTGCAAGTGCGGCGGTCAACCGAGCCTTGAGCTCCTCTATTTTCTTGACATGTGCCAAGCTCTTCTCCTTCATGACTTGAAGCTGATTTTCAGTCGATGACAATTGGGTTCGAGCAACTTCCTTCTCTGAGGCAAGGCAGACCATATTTTTCTTCCATCCGAAAGTCTCCGCCTTCACCGTTTTGACCTCTTCACGAAACTGCTCGATTATCCTATCTTTTGCTGAACCTGTGAGATTGAATTGTTATCCACTGTTCCCGAACCGAGGCCATGAGCTTCTAATATTTTTATTACCTGCTCAATCAGGTCGGTTTGTTCTTTATGAGCCTCGGATAACCCGGCTCGGAGGACCTTCACCTATTATTCTTCCTGCCCACTGAGAAGTTTAAGGGCATTCCTTTACTCGGTAAGCCTTTGAATGTCGACCTCTTACCGAGTCAGCTCAGCTCGAGACCTAGAAAATGCTTCATGATGAAGCACCGAGGTCTACATAGATAAAATAAAGAAATCAAACAAAGAAGAAAAATACAAGTATGATATCAATAAGGGAAGTTAAGGCTTACCCTATTCAAGGCTTGTTGTGCCTCATTCAAAAGACATGGAGCCTCCACTTCATCCATTAGGGCATAGTCTTCCTCTGTGACCAAACCCCGATGATAACTGGCCACCCTTACTGGGGCGGCAAAAATTCGTGCATCCTCCGGGAACTGATTGGTCAGTCTGAAACTCGAAGATGTCCCACCTGGATCCTTCCTCGGTATCTCCAAGTGTCTCAGACCATCGACATCCTCGATCCCAGTAAAATAACCACGAAAGGGATCTTCCCATCTGTGGGCTCCTTATATATCAGGAGTCTTCATGACTTGGGCTTCCCGAATTGCCTCCTGGGAAAATGAAGGGAGGGGCGGTAAGTCTCCAATTCCCACTTGGGGCATATTTTTCATCTCGGGGAGCCTCAAGACTGACATCCACGGTCGATTCCGTTACGTTTTTTCCCCGAGATGAGGCATCTTCAGCCTTTGCCAACTCGGGGACTCCACCCGAGTCTCCTCCAGAGGCCCAATCAGCTCGGGGCAGCATGTCTTTGGCTCCTACCGGCTCGATGTTATTTTGAGCCTCACTGCTCATCTTTACTCGGGCCACTAACTCGGAGCCATCGTCTTCTTCTTCCTCTCTTAGGATTCGAAGTGTCTCTGCAGGCAGGGCGACAATATCCTTCTTCGGCGTACGAGCCCCTCTCTTATTGGGCTCTGGATCCTCAGAGGTCGAGGTCGTATTCCTCTTCTTCTCCTTTGACGGCTTTAGGACCAGGGTAGAAGCCTCTTCCTCACCATATGGGGGCCTTATGACTGCATCTTTTCCTAGGCCTGCAGGAAAAGAAATTAAATAAACGTGGAAACAACGTTTTAACAAAACCATCAAGTACATAAAAGGGGCTTACTATGATTTTTGGCTTCACATCGGCCCTTTGATAAGTTGCGCCATGAGCGTTCATCATACGTTGAGGTTGAGACTAGGTTCCTGACCCATCTCTTAAGGTCAGGGATGGCACTGGGCATGCAAGCAGCGGCTACATCAAAAAAGAGCATCTATAAGAGAAAGCGGAGAACAAAAGTAACAAATAAAAACTAATATCGGGATCGCACTTATGTCACATATTCCACCTCTCGGGGAATGGCATCTTGTCGGCCGGAATCAGGTTCGAGGTCTTCACCCTGACGAACCAACCCATCTAGCCTCGATCATTATCTTAGTCGATGTTGGATGTGAAAACTTTGGTGGCTCGACGTTGGAGCTTTATTAACCTGATGAGGTGGTCGAGGGTGAAGGGGAGCTCATCAACTTTGCTCGAGAAAAATTGGAGCAATATGACGATCCTCCAGAAGGAGGGATGAATTTGACCGAGAGTCACCTAGTACTTTCTGCAGAAGTCCACGATGATTGGGTCGAGGGGACCCAACGTGAAAGGTTAAATGTAAACACTCAGGTACTTTTCCATGTGGGTAGTAATATCTTCCTCGGGGGTCGGTATCACGACCTCCTTATTCTACCAGTTGCAGTCATCCTTCATTTTTTCAATGAAGCTCTTAGGTATCGAGCATATGTATCACGATACTGGCTCACAACGATCAGGGACCGAAGAAGTTTTCTCAATCTTGAAATCGGAGCTGATAACCCTCCAGGAATACATTCCTCAAGGCGTGGCTCCACCGGAGCTTTCCCGCCGGCCGGTTGAGAGGATGAAGCGTTTTCCTTCTGAGGCACAGTTTTTGACATTTTCACCATTTGGTTTTGAGTCAAAAGATGGATGAAGATGATAAGATTTGGTATTTTGAGAAGAGGTTAACGGTGAAACTTTTAGATTTGCGGATGAAAAACTTGAAAAATTGCAAAGAACTTTGAAGATTAGAACAGAAAAGGTTGAAGGTAAAGTTTGAAAGAGTGTAAAAGAGGCCTATTTATGGGTTTCACGAAGACGGTTCGAAACCGCTAGTGACCGACCATCAACTGATACACATTAAATACCTGGGGAACTGTACCGACGGGAAGTTTCGGTCACTTCTGTCGCGTAAGTCACAGAGGTGACGTAATGACATATCGAGGTAAAGATCGAAGGCTCAACTCGTTTCTTGTCACTATACTCCAAAAACTGAGGAGACTATCTGTATACGGTTAAAATCGGGCGCACCCCAATTTACTGATTGATCGATACCATGGAGATATGTCGGCCCCGTAGTAGATCAGACCGAGACACGAGGACAAGGTACCGAGTTCAGAATTCGAGGTACTTGTCGAAATCGAGACTAGTAAGAATCGAGACCAAACAAGGTAGACATCGAGCAAGACCGAAGATAGCATAATAACAGAAGGCGAGATATATGTGACTGCTCGACAATCATGCGGAGATCTCAGAACGGATCAAATCAGGGACGGTTATCTAGCTAATCATGGGATTCCCTTCTGTAATTAGAATTGTACCATAAGTAAAATTCTTCTACTACATATAGGGGAGTTCTAATCATTTGTAAGACACATTACTCTCGCATATCAAAGCAATATAACGCTCTCTGTAGCTTATACTCTCTTGTTCATCAGTTCATACCTCATTACTATAGTACCAGTCAGTTCGAGGGCATACTAGCTCAGAGGCTGAATGTATTTCAAAATGGTTTATTGTCAATTTGTGTTATTAATCTTTATATTTATCAATTGATATTAGATGAAATCGCATGTCCTTAAAACTACATTATAAGTTTAATTGTTATCTAATTTTAAGGGTAAACAATGTGGTTAGGTGATCCATATTTAAAAAGAAATATAAATTATAAGGGGTTGTTGATATATTTTGCAAATATCTTAGACCATACTCTTATTTGTGATTTTGTAGATGTATAGTATTTTTATTATTATCGAAGAAACTTTTTTCATACTTTTTCAATTCGAAAGTACATAAAACTTATATCTAGAGGCACGTTTAGTTTAATTTGAGGATAAGAAAAAACTAATATTGGTATAGAGTTCTGCATTACTAATTATACAAAATTTAATTTTTTGTGTATAACGCTTTATTACTGATATAATCTCTCAATAACTGATGCAAATGTTGGTGCAATATTAGTTTGCATAACTTACATAGAGTTTAATATAAAAATTCAATTTTGAAATCACTAATACTGTCATAACTTACATAAATTTGTCTATTACTATCTAATGAATAAGTATATGAAGACAAAAATATTCTCGAAGTAATTAACCATACACAATAATTCTTATATTATTATTCACTGTATAGTAATTCCTATATCTCATTGTTTATTTACATAATATTTCTTAGGTATTGAATAATAATTCTTACGTCATAATACTTGTTTAACTAAACCGCGAACCAAATAACAAATTGTAAATACTCCTACTAAAGTTAGACATCTCTATAATAGAAAAGTTAAATTTTTTTCGAAATTAATTTTTTATATACTTCATAATAATATTTTAAAAAATATCATAACAAATGTGATTGTTATAGAAAAGTTTGATTGTAATCGAGTTTTTTAATATGTGAAAGAAAAGGGTAAAAAATCAAACATAAAGGAAAGGGGTAAGAGGGAAGCTGTTGTAGATTCGTGGATCATGTGATAACAAACTGCACTCGCGTGATCCCAACTCCACTTTGCAGGATTCCACCCCCACCCCCCCTTCAGCTTTTTATATTGGGCCTGCTCTTTACCAATGGCGCCCTGCCCCACAATATTAGTTTTCAATACATTATTCCATAATTTTAATTATTTAATTAGTATTTATTATTACAATATTCTTGGGAGATCTAATCCTTTTCTAGAACTATCCAATAGGTTTTTATCCTACCATAGTTTTTCTAAAGCCTACTATGGTTGTTTATAATGCAAAAGTAGTTTGTGCATTAGTCCCTTTTACTTATTATTTTTGGTTTTTATACACTCTTTAAGAAAATATTAATTATTAAAAGGATAATTTGACAATTTTTTCCCTTATTTCTTCTTTGATCTCAAATTGTTACTATTTCTTTATTGTATTAATCTCTCTCCACATTTATTAGAGTAAGGTTAAAAAAGGAAAAAATAATTAATTTTTATATTTTTTAAAGTTATAAGTATTTTGAACCAATAATTTTTAGTAATCATGACAATTAAGAAAGACCAAAATAATATTGTTCGTCACTCATTTTATACGAGTAAAAACTAAAGATATTTATTTTGAAGGATTGATATTTTAATTGACAATTTCTAACAAATTGAATGTGTCTATGTAGTATGCACTAACAAATTGAATAACCTACCAATTCGTGGGAGACATATTATAAAAGAAGACAGGATAACAGAATGAAATGGGAAATTCTTTTTACGCGTAAATCGCTCCTTACTAAAGACAACTTCGTATTAAGAGAAACCTTTATAATATTCTCTTCTCCATTACTATGTATGATGCGGTTTTCATGTATCGTAGAAACCCAAATTGCTTCTATATGACACAAAAAGTCATACAAAAACAACTCATAGTTGCTTTATAGTATCAAAGAAACAGCCCAGAATTCTAGATTCAGTAATGTCATTAAATATTATCTGAATTTCATCTAAGAAAAGAGAAAAAGCAACATCCTAGATATTCAAAATGAGAATACAAATTTGGAAGGAATCAGCTGACAAAAGCTGTCTTATTCTGGATCCAAGAGCTGTTGTCTGCTACCTTGCAACAAAAAACACCCAACAAATACTTACCAAAATGCCTATCCATTCAAACAAAACCGACGAAGCAATTACTTAAGCAGTTTCTTTAAATAATAACATTCACCAATAGAGGAACTACATCATGTCAAACGACGTTGGTCCCAGCCCGTCTCATCGAAATTACACCATATACTTCAACATTAACCATTTACTATATTATTAGAAAAAAAAATGATCTTCTAAATAACTTGTATTTTATTTTTATATCTTTTACGTATTAAAATAAAGATCTCTCGATAAATTTGACATAATATTTTAAGAAACTTTGTAAAAGTACTCTATTTTGTATAGATAAAGCGCGGCCAATTATCCAAAACTTATATACATGAATAATATAAAAATACTTTAACTATCAATATATATTTATCTGAATACAATAGATAAATGATTTTTTTTAGAAAAAATTCAAATTAAATTTACTATAAACAACTATCTATTTGTGCAGATAATCTTAATATGTTACTATCTCCTTTCGGTCCATTTTACTTGTCATTGTTACTAGAAACAATTGATTCAAAATACTTGTTATTTTAGGAAATCAAGATAGATTTTTATTTTTTTTTCTCTTTTACCCTTACTCAAATAAATGTGGATAGATGATTAATGTGGTGAAAATAAGAATAACACTAAATTGAGATCAAACAATATATAAGAAGAATTTAATCAAACTATTATTGAATTTAATATTTTAAAGGAGGTGCAAATGGCAAACATGACTGTATAATATGAATAGGAGGGAGTAATATAAAAGATTCGCAGAATTTAAACTTATTTAACAAATTAAAAGGGTGAGTTTCAATATAGTAGTCAAGCTTAGCATGTCTACGCTTCTAGTATTGAGATTGCTGGTTCGTAACTTCATATCTTGGAATGCGCGCCCCCGCTGTACTTAAGCTAACATGGCGTCTTTTCGAGATCTTTTAGGACTCGCTTGGTACGAGGAATAAGAAATAGTTAATTATAGAATTAGATTTAAAATGAGTTTATCTCATATTTGATTGGGGTAAAATTATCGTATAACTAATCTTGTAATTAATTATCCCTAGATTCTAGTGTAATTTTATCCCTATGAGATGTTGAGATAACAATCTTGGGATAATCAACCCCGATATAATTAATCATGGATAACTTGTATTTCAACCAAACGACCTCTTAGTTGTTTCAATAGGAAGTTTAACTAATTGTAAAAGTGCAATTATTTCTTGTTTATTACTATTGATTAATGCAGTGGCGGATGCATGATTTTGGCTAAGAAGTTCAAAAAAGAAAAGTTTTAAAAAAATTGTACCTAGTAAGAATTGAATCAATGACTTTATAAAGGTTCTAAACCCCCGTAACCACTAAGCTATACTTTGGCTATGTCAAGGAGATTCAGAACATAATATATAAAGGTAAAAAATAGATTTTACCTTATATATACATTATAATTTTGGCCTGCCCCCTAAATCCGCCCTTGGATTAAAGTATTGCTAAGCATTGTTTGTTTCAACTAGATTTATTTGTAAATAGTTTAAATAATTTATTTAGTTTATTTGTGTATTTAGAAATTTGATAAAAAGTTCAAACTATTATCACTTTCACAAGTACATATATCAAATAACTTTATCTATCAAATCTCATACAAACAAAAAGAAAGGAAAAGTCCAAATTTAGTTATATTATTCGAAATTGCTCAATTTGCCTCCATTATAATTTTAGATCATTCATACATTTACTATGGGAAAATTGCATTTGTATTCCATTTCGGAGAACAAAGACATATTGGTTATTTTTTCTTATAAAAATTTCACATAAATTTTGAATGCGAACTCTCTTTCTCATGCTTAACTATATATTCTGCTTTCTTGTTGCGAATTTGAATCACCATTCATTATCTTCTTCCCTTCCTATACGTACCTTATCCGGTTGCGGACGCGTGTGATGGCAAGCAAGTTCAACTGAACTCGCTTCATTAAAAATAATATTATATATATAAATTGCGAATAAAATAACATAAATTTTATATAAATATTTTATTTAAACTCACTTAATAATTACTGTTATACGACTAGACCTTATCATGACAAGCTAGAAGAAAAAAAAAACAGAATTTGCAGCTATAGAAAGAAATAGAAATTAGAAAGTCCACAAGTGTAAAAAAGAAAAGCATAGTTGTGGCTCTGAGAACTGAAAAACAGAAAGATTTGACAAGTTATGGTTGGTGTTTTTATTTGCATATATAGTTTGGCGTGTTTGTTTCCTTTTGACCTAAGCAAAGATAGTATTGATTGGCTCAAACTCCTCATCAAAATCGGTGCATCTTTCATCACATTCTCTTATCCACTTGCCAACTTGTCTCATAACATGCATGTCGTCACACTGACAAGAAAAAGAAAAAGAAAAAGGGAACCTAACTGTTATTGGCTTTCCAGGGGGGTGAACACAGATTTCTTGTTTGTTTGTTTGCTTATTTATTGTATTTTTGTGTTCGTCTTCTTGTAATCAGCTTTCCCTTCTTTTTTCTGTTTGGTACAAAATTGAGTTTTTAGAATCAGTGAATTTTTTGGAGGAAGCAGGTCAATAGTTGTTTTACTAATCAAGAAATTATTAGGCAACGTAGATAGAAAGAAAATTGATTAGAACATACAGCCTGAAAATAAGAGAAATTAATAAAAACTAGTAGTAACATTTGCTATTAACAGTCGCAATTTTAACCATTCCTGACTTCAAAATCTTCGTTTTGGACTTATAACGATCGATACTTGTGAACAGTGTTGGAATTATTAATAATGCAAAGTCAAATTTTAAAAAAAAAAATTCATTTACAACCAATAGCTATGAGTTTTTTTATTTATTTTTTAAATGTCCTATCTATTTTCAAGTGACCTCTTGCGTGAAGCCTTAAAGTCAAGTGTTGAATGACTTTGACAAATGGCTATACAAATCTACCATGTGTCTTCATGCATGGAAGACAAGATACACTTGTCAATATTGGAGCAAAGTGGACTAATATAATAGGACAAGTGTCAAAAAACTCTCGACACTTGTCATACATGCAATCTCATTAATTGCCTGTAAATAGGTTATGGATTAACCTTCATAATAACTCAATCTTAACCAAGAATCCATCTTGATAATCATTACCTTCTTCCTACAATATTTTTCAATCTCTGTAACAACTATAGAAAATACCATCACATTTTCTTCCTTTCTCGGCAACTGTTTTGTGCAAATTCTAAACTTCCAGCCACGAGTGCACGTGTTTGGAGGTGCTGTGGAACCTTGGGGAGTGACTGGCCTTAACGATTTGCACCTAGTCGGGCCGAAATCGCTTTCAAGGCAGTGGCTTGCCACGACAAAGTATTTTTGATAAGTTGTTCTTCTTTCTTTCTTGTTCTTACTCAATATGATCTACTCATTTTTCTTACAATTTGAAAGCGATTTCATATATAATATTGACTAATGTCCACCACTTTGAACAAAATATTTTCTGATCTGTCAAAATTTGAGCCTTTAGATGGAAATAATTATAAGCGTTGGTCCCAGAAACTTTTAATTTTATTTGACAATTAGAAGTTGATTATATTTTGTTTAACGATCCTCCTGCTGATATTGTTGTTGATAGTTCAAATGCTGCTAATATTATTGTTGTTGATGATGCTGCTAAGAATAAATTTGAAAAGAATAATAAAACAGTGAGAGGGCATCTGCTTAACCATATGACTAACCCTGTATTTGATTTGTTTATAAATTATAAATCTGCTAAAGTCATATGAGACTGTTTGTAGAAGAAATATGGTGCTGATGACGCGGGAAAAAAAGAAGTATGTCATTGGAAAGTGGATCAAGTTTCAGATGGTTGATGATAAGCCAATCATGGAACATATTCACGAGTATGAGAACTTAACTGCTGATGTTTTAAACGAAGGCATGGAGATGTGTGAGATTCTTCAGGCTAATGTTTTGCTTGAAAAGTTTTCACCTTTCAGGAGTGATTACAGGAATCAACTAAAACACAAGAAGAAAAATTTAACTCTTCAAGAACTAACCAGTCACATGAGGACTGAGGAAGCAAATCATCTCAAAGATGAGGAGTCTGAACAGATTAAGGATAAGATGAAATCTCTCTCTCTTAATTCTTCTAAAGCTAACCTTGTGGAATCTTCTAGTACTTTTGTGAAAGACATGTTTAAAGGAAAACAGAAAGGCTAGAAGAAAGGACATGTGTGTATCGGTAAAAAAGAGTTTCACACGTAAGCTAATTTTTGACAACTCAGTCAGTCACGTGGACACAGGAAAATGCGACAGTTGGATGTGATTCTTTGAAGAGGTACGGTACAAAGAGGCACGGTTCAGTAAACCCACAAACTTATCAGCCACGGGAAACTCAACTTGATCAAAACGGGAGAGAGGCACGGTTAGAATGAATCTAGACAAAGCTATGGGCAGATTCAAGGACCCACAATTGATTACTCAAACGTTATGTAACCGAACCCCAATTACAGCTATCCTTTGTAACGCCTCATTAATGTCATAATTAGTCATTAATGAGTAACCATAACAAGAGTCGTATGTTATAAGAATCTCTTGTATAAGGTAGGGGAATACAGCTTGCAAAGGCATCTGATTCTGGAATACAATCAACTTCGATCTTCTATATTTCTGCAATATTGTCTATTATTCATTTTTTTCCATTACCTTGATTATCAGTAATTCGTTTTCATCTTAAAAAATAAGCTTTAGTCAAAGAATCTAATTCTTTGGTTAAACGAATTGGTTCCGTTATCGGGAATCTGATAATCTTTGTTTACTTTTCAAGTGATATCCTTTGAATTATGTCAAACTCCAACGACAACAACTAGCAAAGGAGTGGAACCCCAGTTCCATCGCCTTCAGGAACCCCACGTGGTTCGAGGGAACAATCCCCAGAAAGATCCAATAACAACAATGGTGATAATGATCAAACTGTGGAACAAGATCGTGTAAAGCAAATGATTGCAGAGTATGTGAGCCAAGCTTTGCAAGAATTTACGAGAAGATTACCGGCAGTGTTACCTACACCGTCGACGCCACCCCCTAATAACACCATCACTATGGAAAATCCTCAATCTGGGTTGGCAAACACAGGAAGAGGAGATACTCCTAATGAATCTCTCGAAACGAGACCAGGTATATCTAATAACTCAGAATTACAAAATTTACTGCTAACCATGCAGAAACAGATGAAGGAGCAGAACGATCGCATCGAACAAATTCCTGGAGTACCACCTATCATCAAAGGCATCGATGTTGATAGATATTCTCAACAACCTTGGAAGCCAAGTGCGGCACCCTTGCCTATACCCAAGAAGTTTAAAATGCCTGACGTTCCCAAATATGATGGAACAACTGACCCACGCGACCATGTGACTGCTTTCACTACTGGGGTAAAAGGCAACGACTTAACGAAACAAGAGATTGAATCAGTCCTTGTCAAAAAATTTGGGGAAACACTTACCAAAGGGGCCCTAACCTGGTATTCTCTTCTCCCTGAAAATTCTATTGACTCTTTTGCTGAGCTTGCAGATTCGTTTATAAAAGCACACTCTGGTGCACAAAAAGTTGAGAAGAGAATGGAAGACATATTCAAAATAAAACAAGGAGACACGGAACTACTCCGTGAGTTTGTAGACAGGTTTCAACGAGAAAGAATGCAGTTACTCAGGGTGCCTGATAATTGGGCAGCCATGTCATTTGCAAGCAACCTGAACAATAAAAGCTCAGAAGCCACGAGACGACTTAAGGAGAGTCTAAGATAATTCCCCGCTACAATATGGAACGATGTATATAACAGGTACAATACTAAACTCAGAATAGAAGAAGATATCATTGCTCGTTCGAGAGATGAAGATCATTCCAGATCCAGACGTCCTGAATCAGATAGAAGATCAGGTAAAAACAGGTACGATCCTTACTTAGGACCCTCGGGACGCGATATCCGCCCCAGGTTCGAAAACACTAGGTCGGACTATAGACCAGGAGTCTCATCCTCGTCTAGATCCAGAAAAGATCGAGGTGAACGACCTGAGGTAGTACTCAAATTGGGGATCATACCTTTTATGTAAGTACTACTGAACTTGTCTCAGTATTGAGGAATATGGGAGACAAGGTTAAGTGGCCCAAAGAGATGCGGTCAAATCCAAGTAAAAGACACCCAGATCACTGGTGTGAATTTCACAACGATCATGGGCACAAAACTGCGGATTGCAGATTTTTACAAGATGAAGTAGAAAATTTGTTAAAACAGGGCTATTTAACAGAACTGTTTAGTGATAAAGGTAAATAGGCATATATGAGGAACATGCAGGAGCCCCCAAATCCTTCTTCTCCAAAACGAACCGTTAACGTAATACACGTGGGTGAAGAAATAAACGGAGTAGTTTGCAAAACAACCACAAAGTTCACAATTACGCATGGGAAACGGGCTCGTGGAGAAGACGATATAACCTTCGATGATGCAGATATCAGCGGATTAATGCTTCCGCACAACGATGCTCTGGTAATATCTTTGCTTATTCATGACACTAACGTAAAAAGAGTGTTGATTGAT
>ML389851.1:35808-85124 GCA_005239525.1 Nicotiana knightiana | reverse complement strand
ATGCTGAGGGGGTGATCAAAAGTGCCAGGTTCCAAGTCATCGATACTGACATGGCTTATAACGTGATCATTGGAAGGCCATGGATCCACGACATGAAAGTGATACCCTCCATGTTGCATCAGGTAATTAAATTCCTCTCTGAATGGGGGATTCAACAAATCAAAGACGATCAGCAGACCGCAAGAAATATAAACTCTGTGGTACACTACAACAAGAAAATAGAGGTGGAAGAATTACGAGATAAGGGAATCTCCCAAGCAGGTAACACAACCCAAACAAGCATGGAAGAAATTACTACCCAAATAGGTACGGAAGGTATTATTGTTGAAACAGGTACGAAAGAAAATACTTACGAGAAGGAAAATCAAGTTACTACAGAAGGTATACTATACCACACAGATACATATTCCAGACCGGACGTCATTCGTGAATCGGAGGAAGATGAGCACATCAAAACAACTACGGAGGAGCTCGAAGCTGTTCCGTTATCTGAACAAAAGCCTGAGCAGAAAGTGTATATAGTCACGAGGCTAGGCCCCGCTCGAAGAGGTAAGTTAATTGATTATTTAAAGGCTAACGCAGTCTGCTTTGCATGTTCCCACTCAGATATGACAGGCATTCCCCCAGAAGTGATGACTCATAAACTAATGAAGATCTATCACTCGTACCTGTTAAGCAGAAGAAAAGAAAGCAAAGACCATTCAAGAACCAAGTGATCGACGATNACACCGTGGTAGTACCTAAAAAGAATGGCAAGTGGAGAGTATGCGTAGATTATACTGACTTAAATAAAGAATGCCCCAAAGATTCATTCCCATTGCCACATATGGATAAAATGATTGATGCCACAATAGTTCATGAATTATTAAGATTCTTAGATGCATATTCTGGTTATAATCAGATTAAAATGAATCCCTCAGATGAGGAAAAAACTTCCTTCATTACAAATAGGGGGACTTACTGTTATAAAGTTATGCCTTTTGGCTTAAAAAATGCTGGAACCACCTTTCAAAGGTTAGTGACTAAAATGTTCCAAGAACATCTTGGAAAGACGATGGAAGTCTATATTGATGATATGTTGGTAAAATCAACACAAGCACAAGACCATTTCCAGCATCTCTCTACTGCTTTTGATATTTTACGCAGGTATAATATGAAGTTAAATCCAGAGAAATGCGCTTTTGGAGTGCAATCAGGTAAATTTTTGGGTTTCCTTGTGTCAAACAGAGGAATAGAGGTAAATCCCGCTCAAATTAAAGCTATAGAGGAAATACCTGATATTTTAACAAATAAAAAGGAAGTTCAAAGACTGACAGGGAGAATAGCAGCTTTGGGTAGGTTTATTTCTAAATCTTACGAATTTTTTTTANCGAAACCACCATTGCTTTCAAAGCCAAAAGAAGGGGAAATATTGTACATCTACCTGGCTGTCTCAGAAATTGCTGTAAGTGCAGTATTGATAAGAGAAGAAAAAGGTAAACAATCACATGTCTATTATGTAAGTAAAACTTGCTAGATGCGGAGACTAGATATCCACATCTAGTAAAGTTAGCCTTAGCTTTAATAATGGCATCTAGAAAATTACGACCCTATTTTCAATTCCACCCAATCACCGTTGCGACCTCATATCCTTTAAGAAATATTCTGCATTAAACAGGAATTGTCAGGAAGATTAGCCAAGTGGGCCATAGAATTAAGTGAGCATGAAATAATCTATCAGCCTAGGACTGCAATTAAGTCTCAAATACTAGCTGATTTTGTTGCTGACTTTAGTAATAGCATTGTACCTGAAGTAGAAAAAGAGTTACAACTCTTTAACGGTGTTAATCCAGGCCTATGGACCTTGTTCACCGATGGTTCTTCAAATATAAAAGGCGTCGGCTTAGGCATAGTCTTGATATCACCCACGGGTGAAAAGACACGGCAAGCTATAAAGTGTTATCCTATCACTAACAATGAAGCAGAGTACGAAGCTATTATTGCAGGGCTTGAACTCGCACGAGAACTCTCAATCGAGCAAATTGTGATCAACAGTGACTCCCAACTGGTAGTAAATTAGATACATGGGACTTACATCGCTCGAGAGTCTAGAATGCAACAGTATCTTGAAAAAGCACGAGAGCTCGTGAGACAATTCAAAACATGGAAGGTAATGCAAATACCTAGAGAGGAAAATGCAGAAGCAGATGCATTAGCTAACCTCGCAGCAGTCACGGAAGTAACGAACAAAGACAATACAATTGTCGTTCAACTATTTCATTCAATAATAGACCAGGACAGGAATGAGGTAACTTTCAACAACCTAACCTGGGACTGGAGAAACAAAATTCTTAATTTTTTGCAGAATGGCACCGTACCTGAAGATAGGAAAGCAGCTCAAGAACTTCACCGCAAATNAGAGCTGGATACTATTGGCCTAAAATGGAAGAAGAAGTCGAGAATTTTGTATCCAAATGTGACAGATGCCAAAGGTTTGCCAATAACATGCATCGACCAGCGAAATTATTACATCCAATAATATCCCCATGGCCTTTCATAAAATGGGGTATGGACATTGTGGGACCTCTTCTCACAGCTAAAGGACAGGTACGGTTTTTACTCGTGCTAACCGACTATTTTACAAAATGGATAGAGGCAGAAGCGTTCAAACAATTGCGAGAAAAGGAAGTTTAAATCTTCTTATGGCGAAACATAATATGCCGCTTTGGAATACCAAAGGAAATCATGTGTGATAATGGCCCACAATTCATAGGCTCGCAAATCAAAGAATTCTTCGAAAGTTGGCAAATCAAGCGGATCACTTCGACGCCGTACCACCCCGTGGCTAATGGTCAAGCTGAGTCAACAAATAAGGTCATTATCAACAATCTAAAGAAGCGGTTGGATAAAGCCAAAGGAAATTGGACTGATGAGTTACCAGCAGTACTATGGGCATACAGAACAACTTCAAATATAGCCACGGGAGAAACTCCGTTCGCACTTGTTTATGGCTCAGAAGCCTTAATACCTGTGGAGATTGGCGAACCAAGCATAAGGTTATCAACAACCATGGAAGTTGAAAATGACGACGAATTAAGGACCAACCTGGACCTGCTCGAACCACGGAGAGGAGCAGCATTGATACGGATGGCAGCTCAAAAACAAATCATAGAGCGTTATTACAACCGTAAAACTCATCTCAGATACTTTAAGATTCGGATTTCATCCTAAAAAAGGTCTTTCAGTCAACGAAAGAAACATGTGCAGGAAAGCTAAATCCAAACTGGGAAGGACCTTATAAAATCCGAGGCATAGTTGGGAAAGGCGCCTATGAGTTGGAAGCTATGGACGGCAGAGTTCTACCAACAAGCTGGAACGCCATCCATCTAAAGAAGTATTACTTCTAAAAGAAAAGAATACCCCCGTCAGGTATCACATTTTTGATTTTATTTTGAATATTTATTTTAAAATATTTAAAAGCTAACCCATCACCAGATGATGACATTAGACCTGCAAAGACGCGAGGAAAATACACAATTCTCGGTCTAGGGTTACACTTTCTGATGGACGTTTTAAAAGGGTTAAGCAGTCATCATCTAAAAAACTATATACCTTCGAGTCCGGAATATTTTTCCTTTTCAGGAAAAGGACCACAAGGAAGGATAATCAAGTGCTCGAGATTTCATTCTTCAAAGCTCAAACACTTGGGGGACTATACAATGTGGAAGGCTAAGACGAAGCAAAGAAGACTATCAAAAAGTCAAAAGCTCGAGCCTGAAGACCCATCTACCCAACGAGACAAGTGGCACGAGCAGAATTGAAAGAAATCAAAAGAGTCATCCAAATACAAAGCCTAAAGCAAAAACCTTCGAACATATTCAGGTTGAAAGGCAAAATATTAGTCACGAGAAAGAAATGTACATCTTTATACTTATTCAAAGTTGTTGTAACAAAAACAGTTAGGGGTAAAAGATCATCATCAATGTACTCATTTAAAAAACTATTCTCAAATAAAAAAGTTATGGATGAAAGATCTAAATCCTTGTATTTGTTCAAGAAACTGTTATCAAATAAAAACAGTTACGAATAAGAAAACATTTCCCTCGTACTTATTAGAAAACTGTTTCCAAAACAGTTGCGGGTAAAAACCCCAATCTTTATAAAAACTGTTACTAGTAAAAAACAGTTGTTTCCTTGTATTAATATCGAAAAACTGTTACCTATGAAAAACAGTTACGAAATACAAGAGTATATCAAATCTGTTAAACAAAAACAGTTGCAAACATGAGTTTTAGACGATAACCAAACACATGTAAAATGTCATGGAAGTTCAAACAAAAAACTTTCCTTGGAAACATTCTTAAACATGTGTAAAATTCCTATCACTCTATTGCATTATCATGAAGTTGAGACGTCTTCTTCATGTCAATTATAAAGGGCCCTCTTCCATAAACTATGCCTATTACAAAAAGGCACACATTTGATATGACACCGTGCCTATTACAAAAAAGGTACGAGTAGTCTAAAGCATTCCCCATGCAAAACTCGAAGGTAAAACTAAAACCTCGAAAAATAAAGCATGCAAAATAATTAACTTATACTTAGCCGTATAAATTTTTTATATACATTGTGGTGCCCCTAAGTTGTCATTTGGAGACTTAAAGGAAATTCAAATTTACCCCCGATGGGACTGGGGTAACCACCAATTGATACAAAGAAAAATAAAAGAAAAGGGATAAACTAACTAAATCTTTTCAAGAGAGGGGTTGACTTCAGTGGAAGAAGGAGAGGGAGCAACTGGAGATGAAGAGACATGAGCGGCTAGAATCTCACCATCAGGTGAAGAGAGATTATGACCTTGTTGAGCCTTCTCCATGGCTTCCTTAGTTTTGGTTATTTCAGCACTAAGGTCAAAACCCTTTTGATTCATTTCCATCAATGTGTCAAGGCAAGAATTCATATACGCCCAGCTCACATCGACAACAGCCACCTCTTCCATATCTTCATAATCCTTTGCCCATACTTGAAGCTCAACTCTTAATCCGTCCTTCTCCACTTCCGCAGGTTCATGGGCGGCCCTTAATGGAACAATCGACTCCTCTAAAGTTTGAGATTTGTCTAAATCTCTACGAAGGTCTTCTTGAGTACGAGTGAGTGATTGCACGAGCTCGCCTGAGTATTCCTCCTTCTGCCCCAACAAGTTCTTCAAGTCTCTAATCTCCTCTGGGGCACGAGACATCTGCTCCGCGAACGAAGATTCCAGAACACTCTTATCTTTATCAGCCTGACTGCAAGAAGCCCTCTCCACTACCAATTCTGCTGCCATGAGTCTCATCTGCCGCTTCAAGGTACTCCTTTCCTCTTCTAAAGCATCCATGTCAATCCTTAAGCTATCATACTGTGCTCTCCAATTATCAACATCGGCCTGCAACTCTCTTGTCTCTTGGTCCGTGTTTGAAATCCTCTTCATAAGCTCCATGCCTATAAGGTTAATCTACAAGAAATAAACCAGTCAGATATGATAAATTTCATATACGAGAGTGAAAGAGGATAACTTGCATCATACCTTCAAAGAAGTATGCACGACCTCATTGGCCCATGTAAGAGCACCGTGGCTGGATAGCTTTGCTTTCTCAGAGGGACCTATGAAAGGCTTGAGCCATACTTCGGGCTCACCCATTTTATTGAAAAGATTCCCCTCAGCTGGAACTTCTATCACCACCTGCCGCATCTCTCTGCTGGAAGACCCTACTTCCCTAACAGAAGGCATAGAAGCAGGAAGAGATGGAACAACAACATGCACGGAAGGTTGAGGAGCTGGAGAAGCCACGGGCAAAGAAGCAGGTACGGAGAGTTGAAGAGTTGAAGAGTTGAAGAAGTTACAGGAAAAGAAACAACAGAAGTTGAAATAGCCAAAGGAACAAACGAAACAACTTCTCTCAAAGAAGTAGGAAAGACAACATCCAAAGGGACGTCGTCAGGAGCAAGATCAACACCCTCATGAATAGGGGAATGTGAAACATCATCAAGGATAAGGGGCTCAATCACAGACACGGAAGGCAAGGTTTAGGCTGTAAGCTCATCATCTAAAACCATTCGCCTTCTCCGTGGCCTGTGCACTAAAGCACCCTCTTCTTCCTCTTCTACGGAACGAGACTCACTAATCCTCCTCTTCGAGGAAGATGAACCAACAATAATTTCCTGGGCCTAAGCCAAGGAAATCTTCGGGATAGATGAAGCAGACACCCCACGAGCCGAGAACCCTATTAAAAAGGGAAAAAAGTTAAGCAAAAAAAAAAAGACGCGAGTAAGGAAAAAAACAAGAACAAAAGCTTCACTTACTGTGGGTATTTACTTGCCAACCATACCTCCCAGTGAGGTACTTCCAAGATCTCTCATCTGAAGGAGCAACAGATAATAATTTTTCTACCCAATCACGAATACCGGAGACATTCTTAACAGTATTCATGATTGCTGAGAGAAGAAAAAAATAGATACGGTGTTAAATAAAACATCTCAAGTCAAAACAAGAAAAAGTAAATATGAGCTAAAGCATACTCACGTGCGCGATTCCACTTCTCAGGGAAGGGAAGATTTTCTTCACCCACTAAACCAACAGTGGGTACAAAAACATACCAGAGGTACCATCCCCCATCCTTATCGTCTCCAGGGGTTACCAATACTCTTTTTCTTCTAGCAGTTAGAGTAAAAACCCCTTCACGAAATAAGGTAGGAGAGTAGAGGTGAATAAGATGGTTGAAGGTAAAAGGAACCGAGGCTAAAGATGCCAAACTCCTAAGACATGCGATAACTCGCCACACAAGCAGGCCAACTTGTCCTAAGCAGATATTGAAAAAATAGCAAAACTCAATTATAACTGGGTCAATGGGGGGTCTAAACCCTAAAGGGAAAGGATACGTATAAACAAAAGAATATCCCGTCTTGTAAAATGTTATTCTTTGATTACTACCCGGAATATAGACAAGAAAGTCAGACTTCCAAAAGCACTCCTCTGAACAAGGGAAATCTGACTTTCAATTATAAGGGTTGGATATCTTTCGACACTATCAAGAGAAGAAGATTGATCTACAAGAACTTGACTATCCCTAGCAAAAACAAACTCAGCAGGGACAATTTAATCGACTCTAGGTTTACGAAGGCGTTCGCGTCTACCTCTAGACAAAGACCGAGAAACCCTAAATCTCGGAGAAACTGGAGATCTGGTGGAAGGAGGAGGAACTATCTGAGAAGAAGAGGAGCCCCTTGAAGGAGTGGATCCAAGACTTCTAAGTCTACCACCCCTCCAACTCCTATTCGGAGCAGAAGATGGCGCTAAACTTTCAATATCTATTACTCTTTGAAGTTGGTTTGAAGAAGACATGTTTACAAAGGCAAAGAAGAAAGTTCTTTACAAAAAACAAAGTTAGAAAAGTGTTTCGTGGAAGCAAAGAAAAAAAAACATGTATTTATACTTGAAGACAATCGTCAAACATGAAGAAAAAGGAAAATAATGATGAAAAGTCATAATTGAAGATGTCACTTCGGGACTAGCACAACCGCAAAAAGCCCTAAAAGGTGCCGAGTAAATGCAGAACCAATCCGAAAAGGACATGTGGTATGGGCATTAAATCGAAGTGACAAACGACGCCTATGGTGTACAGAATGATACAATGATTCAAGGAAAAGCGGCGGCAAAATATTCCCGCCATAAATGAATATCCACTTACCAAATATTAATCGTTAAATATATGGTAAGTGGGGGGACTATCTGCATTGGTAAAAAAGAGTTTCACACGTAAGACAACTTTTGACAACTCAGCCAGTCACGTGGACATAGAAAAATGCGACAACTAGATGTAATTCTTTGAAGAGATACGGTACAAAGAGACACGGTTCAGTAAATCCACGAACTTATCAGCCACGGGAAACTCAACTTGATTAAAATGGGAGAGAGGCACGATCAGAATGAATCTAGACAAAGCTATGGGCAGATTCAATGACCCACAATTGATTACTCGAACGTTATTTAACCGAACCCCAATTACCGTTATCCTTTGTAACGCCTCATTAATGTCATAATTAGTCATTAATGAGTAACCATAACAAGAGTCGTACGTTATAAGAATCTCCTATATAAGGGAGGGGAATACAACTTGTAAAGGCCTCTGACTCTGGAATACAATCAACTTCGATTTTCTATATTTCTGCAATATTGTCTATTATTCATTTTTCTCCATTACCTTGATTATCAGTAACCCGTATTCATCTTAAAAAATAAGTTTTAGTCAAAGGGTCTAATTCTTTGGTTAAACAATGTGAAGAAGCAGAATTACTTCAATAAGCCGGAGGGCCATATTCAAAATTCAAAAAGACCTTGCTATGTCTGCGGCAAAATTGGTCACAAGGCTTTTCAGTGCAACCAGAGACAAGGACAAAGCTCAATGAATGGAGGAAAAGCTTCAGTCCAAGATAACCTTACTGAGGGTGGTGATGTCATTTCTGATGTGGTTGTTGAGGCAAACATGGTGGCTAACAAGACTGACTGGATACTGGACACAGGCGCTTCAAGGCATCTTTGCGCCAACGAAGAGTTGTTTCACGACTTTTAGGAATCTGCTGATGGGAGTGTGTCTAAATGCGTAACTCCCCTACAGCTGGAGCTATGGGTAAAGGAAAAATTCTTCTTAAATTAACTTCTGGAAAAACTTTAGCTTTGAACAATGTTCTGTATGTACCCTCCCTTCATAGAAACTTAGTTTCTGGGTAAAGGAAAAATTCTTCTTAAATTAACTTCTGGAAAAACTTTAGCTTTGAACAATGTTCTGTATGTACCCTCCCTTCATAGAAACTTAGTTTCTGGTGCGCTTCTCAACAAGGTAGGTCTTAAACTTGTTTTTGAATCTGATTGTGATGACCCAAAAAGTCATCTCTCATTTTATAAAGTCAAATTTTGTTCCGAGGCCTTAAAAACCTCCTTTTATCTCACCTTATTTTGCGTGCGCAGCCCAGGCGTATATCCGGGAAGCTTCTATGTGAAAACTGAGAAAAATGCTAAATTGGCCTTTAATATTAAATTTAAGTTGACTTCGATCAATATTTTGGGTAACCGGAACCGGATCTGGGATTCGACGATCTTAGAGGGTTCGTAAGCGAATATGGGACTTGGGCGTATGCCCGTAATTGAATTCCGAGGTCCCAAGCCCGGGAAATGAATTTTTGGAAGAAATTGTATTACTGAAAAATATAAGAGTTTTTGGAAATTTGGTTATATTTGAAATATATGATATCGGTTCCGGAGCCCGGTACAGGTTCAATATGATATTTGAATTGTGTATGTAAAATTTGGTAAGAAATGGAGGTCATTTGACGTGATTCAGACCCTTAAGTTGCGAAATTTGATACTTTGAAAGTTTTGGAAATTTTCTTTGATTTTGATGATAAATTCGTCGTTTAAGATATTAATTTGGCGATTTGATCACACGAGTAAGTCCGTAGGATGTTTTTAAGGTTGTGGGCATGTTTGGTTTGGAGTCCCGAGGGCTCGGGTGAGTTTCGGATAGGTTTCAGGGTGTTTAGAGTTGGAAAATCACTACTGGTGCACCAGTTCTGGTGTACCCGCACCTGCGAGCCTCAACCACATGTGCGGACCCTCAGCCGCAGGTGGCGGTCCAGCCCCAGTCAGCCCATTTCTGCAGGTGCGACAAAAACTCCGCAGAAGCGGTTCTGCAGATGTGGATGCACGTCCGAAGGTGCGGCCCCCAGTGGCCTTGCCCATTTTCGCAGGTGCGACCATTTGCAGTGTGTTAAAGTTAGAGCTTCATCCGATTTCATTTTCACTTCTTCACCAAAATAGGAGACCAAGGGCTATTTTCTCAAGGGTGTTTCTTCCCAAATCATAGGTAAGTGACCACGAACTAGTTTCCTTCAATTTCCTAATGATTTTCATCAACTTTTAACAATAGTTCTAGGGTTTTAATGGTAGAAAATTGGGGATTTGGGTAGAGTTAGGGCTTTTTGAATAATTGGAATTTAGACCTCGGTTTGGGGTCGGATTCCAAAACAAATTACATATTCGAGCTCGTGGGTGAATGGGTGATCGGGTTATGGTCCGAACCTCGTGTTTTGACCAAGCAGGCCCGGAGTTGATTTTTTACTTTTTGGGAAGAATGATGTAAAACCCATATTAAACATTGGGATGGAATTGTTTGTCATTTATTGATGTTATTGAGTTGAATATGTCTAGATACAAGTGAATTGGAGTCAAATTCAAAAGGGAAAGCGGTAATCGAGGCTTGAGTTTGGTCGTGGAATTTGAGGTAAGTGTTTGGATTAACCTTAGCTTGAGGGAATAGACGTTGTGTCCTATTTTCTATGTGTAAGTATCATGTTCAACGTATATGTGAGGTGAAGAGTACCTATACGTTGGTGTCAAGCATGCCCGTGAGTAGAATATTGTGATTTATATGATTCTTCGTAAGTAATATTTGAGTTTCACTTTATAGTTATTCATGTTGGTGGAAATTCCTTGATATTGAATAGTGTTGAGTATTAGTTTTAGTTGAAGATTTTTATGTGAAGTTATGTACTAAGTGAGATTGGATATAGCTCTTTACCATTGCCGGGATGGTATTAATTCCACTGTTGACTCCCTTTCCGGGATGTTATGGTTTATTTCTGTTTACTCCATTTTCCTTGTTGGATTTCTATCATTTGATGTGTTTGGGTGAGCAAAAGTGTAAAAGCACGAAGGGTGATGCCGTGCGTGAGATTTCGAGTGAATGTTAATGCACGAAGGGTGATGTTGTGCCATGATATGAGAGATAATGCACGAAGGATAATGTTGTGCCATGATATTGTGAGGTAAAAAAACGAAGGGTGATGCCGTGCCGAATATATTGATTTTGATGGTGAGGACGAGAGTAAAATTACGGAGGGTGATGTCGTGCACTTATTTTCGTATTACTATTTTTTTGCTTAAATTGATATGTAAATTGTGCCTTACCACTTTATTTTCATTATTTGATACTTCCCCACCTCAGCATGTTCCCCTTTTCCTTTATGCTTAACTGCTTATTCCTCGTTGTATTATTTTTGTCTATATGCTATGAAACTGCACAGGTTGACTTTGGTTGTCGTGTCCTAGCCTCGTCACTATTTTGCCGAGGTTAGGCTCGGCACTTACTCAGTACATGGGGTCGGTTGTACTGATGCTACACTCTGCACTTTCGTTCAGATCCCGATGTAGGACCCTATGGACCATAGATCGAGGTCGCTGCCTTCAGTCCACTGGAGACCCCGAGGTAGTCCTGCAGCTGTCTGTAGGCCTTGGCGTCCCTTCCTACTTTTTTTGTATTCTGTTCTAGTTATTTCAGAAACAGATGTACTTATTTCATTCAGAATTTTATATGTATTATTCATAGACGGTCCGTGAGTTCGTGACTCCAAAATTCTGGGATTGGTTTTTTTGTGAAATTTCATAAAGGCGTTAAATTGAGTTTATGTACCTTGCTTCATTTTGTACTTTTATTTATGTTAAGTGTTGTATTTCACATATTATTAGATAATGATAAAGGAATAAGGTAAATTAGATATTCATGTTGGCTTGCCTAGCGGGTTCAACGTTAGGCGCCATCACGATCCCGGCGGTGGGAAATTCGGGTCGTGACAACGTCGTATCAGAGCACTCGGTTGTCTAGGTCTCACAAATTCATGGACAAGCTTAGTAGAGTCTGAGGGATCGATATTGAGACGTTTGTGCTTATCCCCTAGAGGCTGCAAAGTTTAGGAATAACTTCACATCTATTCTTCTCTGTCGTGCGATTTGAATTCTAAATGCTAACTAAATTTCTATACTACTCTCTCGCAGATGGCGAGAACACGTGCTTCTTCATCCACTGATCAGCAGCCCGAGCCTCCAGTTGCAGCTCCTACGAGGGGTCGAGGACGAGGCCGATGCCGTGCTAGAGGCTGGGGCAGGGGCATAGCTCAACCCAAAGCAGCAGCCCCAGTGGCGGAGCCTCAGGTAGAGTTTGCTGTTGAGGTTCCTGCCCAGACAGTCTCGGTTGGGCCAGATCAGATTCCTAAGGGGTTCATTGCCACCCCAGTACTCCAGGATGCTCTGCTCCGTCTAGTGGGCCTCATGGAGAGTGTTGCTCAGGCAGGTTTGCTTCCTGCAGCACCAACCATCTTTAGGTTGGGGGAGGAGCCCAAACTCCCTCTACTCGCACTCCGGAGCAGTTGACTCCTCAGTTTCAGACTCCAGTAGCTCAGTCAGCTGGGGTAGTTCAGCCAGGTATTATGGCTCAGACTGATGATGGAGCAGCTATGTCTGCTGATGCTTTGTGGAGGTTGGACAGGTTCACCAAGATTTTCACTACTACTTATAGCGGTGCATCTTCAGAGGATCCCTAGGACTATTTGGATAGCTGCCATGAGGTTCTATGGAACATGGGGATAGTGGAGACCAATGGGGTCAACTTTGCTACCTTTCGTTTGTCAGGTCCCGCCAAGACTTGGTGGAGAGATTATTGTTTGGCCAGACTAGTTGGATCACCGGCCTTGACTTGGGCCTAGTTCACTCAGCTATTTCTATAGAAGCTTCTTCCTATCACTCAGAGAGAGGTTCTACGGAGGCAGTTTGAGCGTCTCTAGCAGGGCTCTATGACTGTCACTCAGTACGAGACCAGATTTGTTACCTTGGCCCGACATGCTATTATGATACTTCCCACCAGGCAAGAGAGCGTGAGGAGATTTATTGAGGGACTAGCTCACCCGATTATATTGTAGATGGCCAAGGAGACAGGGAGTGAGATTTCTTTCCAGGATGCAGCCAATGTGGCCAGACGAGTTGAGATGGTTCTGTTGTAGGGGGTGGTCAGGGGTCTGACAAGAGGCCCCGTCATGTTGGCAGGTTCAGTGATACCTCATCTGGAGGCAGGGATTCTTTTGGTAGGAGCCATCCTCCTAGGCCGTTTCATTGGGCACTTCAGGTTTCTCGCAGTGCTCCAGGTGGCCGTGGTTATCATATGCAGTATTCTGATCAGTTGCCCTACAGTGCACCATCAGCTCCTATTAGTGCACCACATATTCAGGGGTTTTAGGGTGGTTACTCAGGTCGTCAGGGTCAGTTTCAGGGTCAGCAGCCGAGGGCTTGTTATACTTGTGGTGATCAGAGGCACATTGCTAGATTTTACCCTCGAGCCTCGAGCAGTTCTCAGCACCGGTGTTTTCGTGCCATAGTTCCAGTACCAGGTGTTCCGCCTCTCGCTCAGCCATCTAGAAGTGGGGGTCGAGGTGTTAGAGGTGGAGGTTAGGCCGTTAGAGGTGGAGGGCAGGCCGCAGAGGTAGAGGTCAGCCAATAGTAGGCCGTCCCAGGGATGTAGTTCAGATTGGTGGGGCCCATCCCCAATGTTATGCTATTCCATCCAGACTTGAGGCTGAGGTGTCCAATGTAGTTATCACAGGTATGGTTTCAGCTTGCAACAGGGATGCTTCAGTTTTATTTGAACCAAGGTCCAAATATTCCTATGTGTCATCTTATTTTGCTCCTTATTTGGTTATGCCTCGTGATTCTCTAATTACTCATGTATGTGTGTGTACACCGATGGGTGATTCTATTATAGTATATCGTGTCTACCGTTCATGTGTAGTGGTTATTGGTGGTCTTGAGACCAGTGTAGATCTTCTGCTCCTGGATATGGTAGATTTTGATGTTATTTTGTGGATGGATTGGTTGTCGCCTTATCATGCGATACTGGACTGTCATGCCAAGACCGTGACATTAACATTGCCATGTTGCCTCGACTGGAGTGGAGGGGGACTCCTGGTCATTCTTCCAACAGGGTTATCTCATATATGAAGGCTCGATGCATGGTTGAGAAGGGGTGTTTGGCTTATTTGGCCTATTTGGCCTATGTTCGTGATTCTAGTGTCGAGGTTCCTTCTATGGAGTCTATGCCTGTTGTCCGTGAGTTTCCAGAGGTGTTTCCTGCAGACCTGTCGGGTATGCCACCTGACAGGGATATTGACTTTTGCATCGATTTGGCTCGGGGTACTCAGCCCATTTCTATTCCGCCATATCGTATGGCCCCGCCATAGTTGAAGGAGTTGAAAGAACAGTTGCAGGATTTGCTTGATAAAGGCTTCGTTAAGCCTAGTGTCTCGCCTTGGGGTGTACCGATGTCGTTTATTAAGAAGAAGGATGGGTCGATGAGGATGTGTATAGATTATCGAAAATTGAACAAGGTTACCATCAACAACAAGTATCCATTGCTGCGAATTGATGATTTATTTGATCAGCTTCAGAGTGCCAAGGTATTTTCGAAGATCGATTTGAGATCTAGCTACCATCAGTTGAGGATTAGGGCATCTGATGTCCCTAAGATAGCTTTTCGCACTAGGCACGGGCATTATGAGTTCTTAGTGATTTCATTCGGGTTGACAAATGCCCCAGCAACTTTCATGGACTTGATGAACCGAGTGTTTAGGCCTTATTTGGATTCCTTCGTGATTGTCTTCATTGATGATATTTTGATCTATTCCCGCAGCCGGGAGGAGCACGAGCAGCACCTTCGAGTCGTTCTTCAGACTCTGAGGGACAGTCAGTTGTATCCCAAGTTTTCTAAGTGTGAGTTTTGGTTGAGCTCATTTGCATTCCTGGGTCATGTTGTATCAGCAAAGGGTATCCAGGTAGATCCCAAGAAGATTTCAGCAGTCAAGGATTGGTCTAGACCCACGTCAGCTACAGAGATTCGGAGTTTCTTGGGCTTAGCAGGTTACTACTATAGGTTTGTGGAAGGATTTTCATCTATTGCAGCCCTGATGAATAGGTTGAATCAGAACGGTGCCCAGTTCAAGTGGACAGATGAGTGCGAAGCGAGCTTTCAGAAGCTCAAGACAACCTTAACCACGACACCAGTGTTGGTTTTGCCCACAAGTTCAGGGCCATATACTGTGTATTGTGATGCATCTCGGGTTGGACTTGGTGCAGTGTTGATGCAAGATGGAAAGGTTATTGAATATGTTTCACGTCAGTTGAAGATCCACGAGAAGAATTATCTAGTTCATGATTTGGAGCTAGCAGCCATTGTTCACGCGCTAAAGATTTGGAGGCATTATTTATATGGTGTGTCTTGTGAGGTGTTAACGGATCACAAGATTTTGCAATATTTGTTCAAGCATAATGAGTTGAATTTGAGGTAGAGGAGATGGTTGGAGCTATTGAAAGACTATGAAATCACCATCTTATATCATCCGGGGAAGGCCAATGTGGTGGACGATGCTTTGAGTAAGAAGTCAGCCAGCATGGATAGTCTTGCTTATATTCCGGTGGAGAGAGACCGCTTGCCTTGGATGTTCAGATTTTAGCCAATCGGTTCATGAGATTGAATGTTTCTAAGCCCGACTGTTTTCTATCTTATACAGTTGCTCGTTCCTCATTATTTGATCGTATTCGAGACCGGAAGTATGATGATCCTCATTTGTGTGTCATTAGGGATACGGTCCAGCACGGGGATGCCAAGCAGGTTATAGTTGGTGATGATGGAGTTCTACAGATGCAGGGTCGTATTTGTGTACCTAATGTGGATGGACTTCGTGAGTTGATATTAGAGGAGGCACATAGTTCCCAGTATTCTATCTATCCGGGAGCCGTAAAGATGTACCAGGATTTGCGGCAACATTATTAGTGGAGGAGGATGAAGAAGGATATTGTGGCATATGTAGCTCGGTGTTTGAATTGTCAGCAGGTAAAGTATGAGCATCAGAGACCGGGCGGATTGATGTAGAAGATTGAGATTCTTGAGTGGAAGTGAGAGCGTATCACCATGGATTTCGTTGTTGCACTCCCACGGACTTAGGGGAAGTTCGATGCAGTATGGGTCATTGTGGATAGGCTGACCAAGTCAGCGCATTTCATTCCTGTGGCAGTTTCGTACTCTTCGGAGAGATTGGCAGAGATCTACATTAGGGAGATTGTTTGTCTTCATGGGTGCCCGTGTCTATTATTTATGACCGAGGTACGTAGTTTACCTCACATTTCTGGAAGGCAGTTCAGCGTGAGTTGAGCACGAGGGTTGAGTTTAGCACATCATTTCATCCTCAGACGAACGGACAGTCCGAGCATACTATTCAGATTTTTGAGGATATGCTACGAGCCTGTGTCGTTGACTTTGGAGATTCTTGGGATCAGTTCTTTCCATTAGCTAAGTTTGACTACAACAACAACTATCAGTCGAGCATTTAGATGGATCCTTATAAGGCATTATATGGTAGGCGGTGTCGGTCGCCGGTTGGGTGGTTTGAGCCGGGAGAGGCTCGGTTACTGGGTATGGAGTTAGTGTAGGATGACTCTGATAAGGTTAAGATCATTCAGGATAGACTTCATACAGCTCAGTCCAGGCAGAAGAGTTATGCCGACCGCAGGGTTCGTGATTTGGCATTCATGGTTGGGGAGCGGGTATTGCTTCGTGTGTCGCTCATGAAGGGCGTGATGAGATTTGGGAAGAAGGGCAAGCTAACCCCTAGATTCATTGGTCCATTTGATATTCTTAACAAAGTGGGAGATGTGGGTTACAGACTTGCGTTGCCACCAAATTTATCAGTTGTGCATCCGGTGTTTCATGTGTCTATGCTTCGGAAGTACCACGGAGATCCAGCCCATGTGTTAGATTTCAGCAGTGTCCAGTTGGACAAGGATTTGACCTATGAGGAGGAGCCGGTAGCCATATTAGACCGGCAAGTTCGTCAGTTGAGATCGAAGAGTTATCCTTCAGTTCGTGTCCATTGGAGAGGTCAGCCTGCCGAGGCAGCTACCTAGGAGTGCGAGTCCGATATTTGGAGCCGATATCCCCATATTTTCCCCGATTCAGGTACTTTTCTATGTCCGTTCGAGGGCGAACGATTGTTTTAGAGGTGGAGAATGTGACGATCCAAAAAGTCATCTCATTCTATAAAGTCAAAACTGTGTTCCGAGGCCTTAAAAACCTCCTTTATCTTACCTCATTTTGCGTGCACAGCCCGGGCGTATATCCGGGAAGCGTCTATGTGAAAAACTGAGAAAAATGCGAAATTGGCCTTTAATATTGACTTTAAGTTGACTTCCGCCAACATTTTAGATAACCGGACCCGGACCCGTGATTCGACGGTCCCGGAGGGTCCGTAGGAAAATATGGGACTTGGGTGTATGCTCGGAATTGAATTCAGAGGTCCCAAGCCCGGGAAATAAATTTTTGGAAGAAATTGTTTTACTGAAAAATATAAGAGTTTTTAGAAATTTGGTTATATTTGAAATATATGGTATCGGGCCCGTATTTTGGTTCCGGAGCCCGGTACAGGTTCAATATGATATTTGAGTTGTGTTTGTAAAATTTGGTAAGAAACGGAGGTCATTTGACGTGATTCGGACCCGTAGTTGCGAAATTTGATACTTTGGAAGTTTTGGAAATCTTCGTTGATTTTGATGCTAAGTTCGTTGTTTAAGATGTTAATTTAGCGACTTGATCGCATGAGTAAGTCCGTAGGATGTTTGAGGTTGTGTGCATGTTTGGTTTGGAGCCCCGAGGGCTCGGGTGAGTTTCGGGTTGTTTAGAGTTGGAAAATCACTGCTGGTGCACTAGTTCTGGTGTGCCCGCACCTGCGAGCCTAGGGCCGCAGGTGCAAAACTGCAGGTGCGGACCCTCAGCCGCAGGTACAGTCCATCCCCAGTCAACCTATTTCCGCTGGTGCGACAAAAACTCCGCAGAAGCGATTCCACAGATGCGGATGCACCTCCGTAGGTACGGCCCCCAATGGACTTGCCCATTTCCGCACCTGCGCAAGCGCAGGTGCGACCCAGGCACCGCAGGTGCGAGGATCGGGCAGTGTGTTTAAGTTAGAGCTTCATCCGATTTTATTTTCACTTCTTCACCAAAATAGGAGACCAAGGGCGATTTTCTCAAGAGTGTTTCTTCCCAAATCATAGGTAACTGATCACAAACTAGTTTCCTTCAATTTACTAATGATTTTCATCAACTTTTATCAAGAATTCTAGGGTTTTAATGGTAGAAAATGGGGGATTTGGGTAGAGTTAGGGCTTTTTGAATAATTGGAATTTAGACCTCGGTCTGGGGTCGAATTCCAAAACAAATTACATATTCGAGCTCGTGGGTGAATGGGTGATCGGGTTTTGGTCGGAACCTCGTGTTTTGACCAAGGGGGCAAGGGGTAGATTTTTGACTTTTTGGGAAGAATGATGTAAAAACCATAATTAAACATTGGGATGGAATTGTTTGGAATTTATTGATGTTATTGAGTTGAATATGTCTAGATACAAGTGAATTGGAGTCAAATTCAAAAGGGAAAGCGGTAATCGAGGCTTGAGTTTGGTCGTGAAATTTGAGGTAAGTGTTTGGTTTAATCTTAGCTTGAGGGAATAGATGTTGTGTCCTATTTGCTATGTATAAGTATCATGTTCAACGTATATGTGAGGTGAAGAGTACCTATACGTTGGTGTCAAGCATGCCCGTGAGTCGAATATTGTGATTTATATGATTCTTCGTAAGTAATATTTGAGTTTCACTTTATAGTTATCCATGTTAGTTGAAATTCCTTGATATTGAACAGTGTTGAGTATTAGTTTCAGTTGAAGATTTTTATGTGAAGTTATGTACTAAGTGAGATTGGATATAGTTGTTTACCCTTGTCGGGATGGTATTAATTCTACTGTTGACTCTCTTGCCGGGATGTTATGGTTTATTTCTGTTTACTCCATTATTTTTCCTTGTTGGATTGCTATTATTTGATGTGTTTGGGTGAGCAAGAGTGTAAAAGCACGAAGGGTGATGCCGTGCGTTAGATTTCGAGTGAATGTTAATGCACGAAGGGTGATTTTGTGCCATGATATGAGAGATAATGCACGAAGGATAATGCCGTGCCATGATATTGTGAGGTAAAAGCACGAAGGGTGATGCCGTGCCGAATATATTGATTCTGATGGTGAGGACGAGTATAAAAGTACGAAGGGTGATGTCGTGCACTTATTTTTGTATTACTATTTTGTTGCTTAAATTGATATGTAAATTGTGCCTTACCTCGCTATTTTCATTATTTGATACTTCCTCCCCTCAGCATGTTCCTCTTTTCCTTTATGCTTAACTGCTTATTTCTCATTGTATTATTTTTGTCTATATGCTATTAAACTGCACAGGTTGACTTTGGTTGTCGTGTCCTAGCCTCGTCACTACTTTGCCGAGGTTAGGCTCGGCACTTACTCAGTACATGGGGTCGGTTGTACTGATGCTACACTCTGCACTTTCATTCAGATCCCGGTGTAGGACCCTACAGACCATAGATCGAGGTCGTTGCCTTCAGTCCAGTGGAGACCCCGAGGTAGTCCTGCAGGTGTCCGCAGGCCTTGGCGTCCCTTCCTACTTATTTTGTATTATGTTCTAGTTATTTCAGAAACAGATGTACTTATTTCATTCAGAACTTTATATGTATTATTCATAGACGGTCCGTGAGTTCGTGACTCCAAAATTTTGGAATTATTTTTTTTGTTAGATTTCGTAAAGGATTAAATTGCGTTTATGTACCTTGCTTCATTTTGTACTTTTATTTATGTTAAGTGTTGTATTTTCACATATTATTAGATAATGATAAAGGAATAAGGTAAATCAGATATTCACATTGGCTTGCCTAGCGGGTGCAACGTTAGGCCCCATCACGGTTCCGACAGTAAAAAATTCGGGTTATGACACTAATAAAGTTGTTATTTCTCGTGGGGGAGACTTTGTTGGGAAGGGTTACCTTAGTGGGGGTGTATTTGTACTGAACATCTCTCAAGACATTGCTAATAATGCTAGTACTTTCAATTATGCTTATATTGCTGAGTCTATTGATTTGTGGTATGGTAGACTAGGTCATGTTAATATTGCTTCTATTAAAAGACTTAGAAAAATAGAATTAATTTCTGCAGTTAATGTTGGTAATTTTTCTAAGTGTCCTGTTTGTGCAGAAGAAAAACATACCAAAAAGCCTTTTAAGAATGTAACTAGTAGAAAAACATAATTGCTTGAACTAGTACATTCAGACTTAGCAGATTTCAAGAATATTGTTAGTAAAGGTGGAAAGAAATACTACATCACCTTTGTAGATGACTTTTCTAGATACACTAAGGTATATATTCTTAAGTCAAAAGATGAGGCTGAAAGCATGTTTTTAAAATACAAAGCAGAAGTAGAAAATTAATTAGATAGAAAAATCAAGAGACTTAGGTCTGACAGGGGTGGTGAATATAGTATTAATACTCTAGAAGCCTTTTGTGAGAAAAATGGTATTATACATGAGATTAGTGCTCCCTATGCTCCCCAACAAAATGGTATATCTGAACGGAAAAATAGAACCCTTAAGGAAATGATGAATTCTATGCTTTTGAGTTCGATTTCTGTGATAATATGTGGGGGAAGCTGTTTTATCTGCATACTATGTTCTTAATAAAGTCCCTCATAAGAAGTTAGATAAAACTCCATATGAGTTATGGAAAGGGTTTGCCCCTAACTTAAAATTTTTGAAAGTGTGGGGGTGTTTGACTAAGGTTGGTGTACCTGATTTTAAACAAGTAATTGTTGGACCCAAAACTTTTGATATTATTTTCATTGGTTATGATCAAAATAGTGCTGCATATAGATTTATGTCTTTGAATGATAGTTTTATTTGTTTATCTAGAGATGCAGAATTTTTTGAGCATGTTTTTCCATTGAAAAATAATGTGCCTAGTGATGTGCCGAACAATGTTTCTACATCTATGTCTATTAACTTTCATATTGTACCTTCTTCTAGTGTTACTGCTAATGAGCATGAAAATAAACTTAGAAGAAGTAAGAGGCGTAGAATTGAAGCTAGCTTTGGTCCTGACTTTATTACCACTTTCTTGACTAAGAATATTGAACTTGATGTTTTGAGTGATGAATTAGTGTTAATCTATTTAATAGAAGAAGATCCTAAGACATACAATGAAGCAATGATGTTAATAGATGCTAGTTTTTGGAAAGAGGCCATTATAAGTGAATTAGACTCTATAGTTTCTAATCACAGTTGGGACTTGTCTGATTTTCCTAAAGGTTGTAAACCCATAAGTAGCAAGTGGATAATTAAGAAGAAATTGAAACCTGATGGTACAATTGAGAAATATAAGGCTAGACTTGTTATTAAGGGTTTTAACCAAAAGAAAGACTTTGATTACTTTGACACATATTCTCCTGTGACTAAGATAACGACTATTAGAACTCTTGTTGCTTTAGCCGCTATTCATAATTTAGTGATACATCAAATGGATGTCAAAACGGCTTTCCTAAATGGTGATTTAGAGGAAAAGATCTATATGTCTCAACCTGAGGGATTTATGATCCAAGGACAGGATAATAAAGTATGCAAATTGAGAAAGTCTTTGTATGGTCTAAAGCAGGCACCTAAGCAATGGTACGAAAAGTTTAATAACACATTAGTGGGTAATGGTTTTGTTGTTAATGCATCTGATACTTGTGTTTATTCCAAGATGATAGGATCAGATTTTGTTATTATATGTTTATATGTGGATGACATGTTAATCTTTGGCCCTATGTGAATTTCATTAATGAGACTAAGAATTTCTTATCTTCTAAATTTGAAATGAAAGATCTTGGAGAAGCAGATGTGATTTTAGGGGTTAAAATAAAAAGAACTTCTAATGGTTTTTCGTTGTCTCAGTCTCATTATATTGAGAAAATGTTGAAAGGTTTAATTATTTTGATGTAGCACCTGTGAGAACTCCTTATGATCCTAGCATACACTTTAAAAAGAATAAGGAATCTAGTATTTCTCAAGCTGAGTATGCCAAAATAATTGATAGTGTGATGTTTCTCATGAATTATACACGACCTGCTATTGCTTATGTTGTTAGTAGATTGAGTAGATATATTCAAAACCCTAGTAGTGAACACTGGAATGCTCTTCACGTTTGCTAAGGTATTTGAGAGGTACTATGGATTAGTGTTTGCATTTTAATAAATTTTCTGCTGTTTTAGAAGGATTTTGTGATGCAAACTGGGTTACGGACAATGATGAAGTTAGCTCCACCAGTTGCTATGTGTTTACTTTGGGTGCAGGTGCTATTTCATGGAAGTCTTCAAAACAGACTTGTATAGCACGATCTACTATGGAGTCTGAATTCATTGCCCTTGAATTGGCAGGACAAAAAGCCGAGTGGTTGAGAAACTTATTGGCAGACATGCCTTTGTGGGGAAGACAAGCTTCACCAGTTTCTCTATATTGTGACTCACAGGCGGCAATTGGAATTTCCAAAAATAGTATGTACAATGAAAAAAGAATACCCATCCGCATTAGGCATGGTACGGTAAAACAGTTGTTGAAACATGCTGTTATTTCCTTGGAATATGTAAGATCTGAAAGAAATTTGGCGGATCCTTTAACCAAGGTCTTGTCAAGGAAAGTTATCCTTGAAACGTCGAGGGGATGGGGCTAAAGCCCAAGTATTGAGGAAGTATGGTGGATACCCATTTGTGGTCAAACGAAACCATATGAGACCTCAATATGCATTGCATTTCCTATCCCTACGGCGCGTGGTAGTGCTTTATAAGGTTGAGCTTATTTTGCTCTTAATGATTCCATAGCCTTAAGGTAGTCTATGTGTAGATAGACTTGATGGAATCACCTACATGAGTGTAAAGGTGCGGTCGCCTTTTATGAAAAACTTGGGATGTCTTTCTAGAGCGCTCATGATATCCAAGGTATGTGCATGACCATAAAAGCACTTTGTTATTATCGCAGAATTTGCATAAAATTAAGGATATAGTATGTGTTGTGGGGTCTCAGCTAATGTCCATTCAGTTCAAGAGTACTTCACTTTGTGGATGTTAGTTGTTGCCTAATTTCACTACTTGTCAATTCAAATAGAAAGATATTAACACTTAAGTACATGTTCCTTCTTTTGCCCAGAATTGTTCTATTTTTGTCTTTGCATTAGTGGGCCATTGTTGGAATTATTCATAATGCAAAGTCAAAAATTTCTTTTTGAAAATCCATTTACAACCAATAGCCATGAGTCTTTTTATTTATTTTTCAAATATCCTATATATTTCTAAGTGGCCTCTTGCATGAAGCCTTAAAGCTAAGTGCTGAATGGCTTTGACAAATGACTATGCAAATTTACCATGTGTATTCATGAATGGAAGACAAGATACACTTGTCAATATTGGAGCCAAGTGGACTAATATAATGGAACAAGTGTCAAAAGACTCTCGACACTTGTCATATGTGCAACCTCCTTAATTGCCTATAAATAGGTTATGGATTAACCTTCATAATCACTCAATCTTAACCAAGAATCCATCTTGCTAATCATTACTTTCTTACTACAATATTTTTCAATCTCTGTAACAACTATAGAAAATACCATCATCTTCTCTTTTTTCTGGATAACTGTTTTGTGCAAATTCTAATCTTCCAGCCATGAGTGCACGTGTTTGGAGGTGTTGTGGAACCTTGGGGAGCGATCGACTTTAACGATTTGTACCTAGTGGGGCCGAAATTACTTTTAAAGCAGTGGCATGCTACGACACAATATTTTGATAAGTTATTCTTCTTTCCTTCTTATTTTTAGTTAATATTATCTACTCATTTTTCTTATAAAGAGAAATTGGAGTACTGATCTTTCGCACGGAAAAATAAAACTATCTTCAAGCAGCAAAGGACCGAAATTTCATTTGATCAAAAGGAATGGATGATGAATAAGATTTCAATATATTGAAAATAACATGGGAATGGAATGAAGTGGAAATCGGTACAGAAGTTATCATTTTCTAGACAGTGAGGTCTCAGGCCTCACTTTATTCCTTTTTTTTTTCTCGAACAAAAATATTTTATTAAATCTCCGTGAGATCTCTACAATTTTTTTCCTCCCACGCATGAAATAAGCTATAAATATCTCTATTTATAATAGTTACGAAACATATTTTAACTACAAATAAAAAATCTATTCTTATACATATAAATTCCAACTACAAATCATATTTAGACATAACTTAAAAATACTAGAAAATATTGAATCCTTAACAATTATGTTTTCATACTATAACTTTGAATTAAGTTTTCAATATTTTTGGTCAATTTATTCACATGATCCTGAGATTCTTCCTTCTCATGATACCCTCAGCTAGGGTTATTTAAGAGTACGGTAGTACAGGTATCATTACCGATGTCGGTACCGAATTGCACCGTATCGTACCACTTCAGTGGGTGGGTAGGGGTGAGAGAGTTGAGGTGAAGGGTAAGGGTATTAATGGCAGGGCACTCGAAATTGTACCCTTAGTAGCGGTACCATAAGTACCTTTAAGGTACCATCGGTACCAGGGACGGATTCACCTTGGTATAAGCGGTGTCAGATCCGGAAAAGTTTACTGAATATGTGTAAATTATTAATGTGTACAAATAAATGATTAAATAAAAAAATAGATAGTGTTTTATACATATATCTCGCTAGCTCTCCTGGTCATGCACTTCACATTCCTTGAAGAAATCTATGGTTCGAAAGTCAACAACTTCTCATGCCGTGCTAAAACTGAGTAACTTTTTTTATGTCTTTTCTGCTTAAGAATGTGTCATCGAAAGTGCAACCCTTGACCCCTTAGCTGGTAAGGACAAACTAAAATAGTAGACCACACTAAAGCTTGGGGCGCATTTTCTATTTCTTTTTCTTTCTATCTTTGTATTGGGCAGCGATGAAATTGGTACAAACCAATTTGCAAGTCAAATAATGACAGAATTTTTAAGTGATTATTTAGTGTTATCTATAGAAAAATTAATGTTTAATATTATTTCTAGTAAGAATATTCTGAATATATTTCAAAAAAATAAAAACCCGTCGAGGGGAGTTGTAGTAACGTATTTTATTAATTTTTTTAATAAGATTCGAATTTATTATTTTTTATGTGTATTGTTACACTGATATATGTTTTATTTGTTCATTTCTTTAAATGTCGACACCGCTTATGAAAAATCCTACGTACGCTCCTGATCAGTACCGCACCGGTACCCAACAACTTTTTATAAATTTAAAATCTGGTTGTTTTTGTATCGTTAGCCAACTAAAAATAGTCGTTGGCAATAGCCAAAACGACTGTTTTGCCTTCCTAACCCCACAACAACCCCCCTACTCCCTAATTAATATTTTTAACCCCCAAATTTGTCCAAATACACTTTGACCCTATTTTAAAACTATAAATATCTCATTTCATTCTTTCAATTTTCATCAAAAACTCTGATATCTCCCTAATTCTCTATCTCTCTATCTCTAATTGCAATTAACATCGATGGTACATTCGTTCAACTCATATTAATTTTTGCATTTATTTTTGTTATACTCGTGTTGTTATTTGTTTTTAATTTTAATTATTTATTATTAAAAATGGCTCCTAAATTGGTAAAAATGTGTGTAATAGATCTACGAAGGATAATGCTAAGGAGGAGGGGTCATGTGATGATCCGATAGATCATTTTGAGTTTTAGCCTTTATTTCTGTATTCTAAGACCTTGATTAGCTTCGTTTAGCAATTCTCGATTTGCGTGTGCAGTCCGTATCTTTTTTTGAAAAATTTATGTGAAAAAATGAAGAAAATGTGAATTTTTCCTTAATATGATTTGAGTTGACTACGGTCATTATTTTATGAAAACAGATCTGGATCAATATTTTGACAGTCCCGGTGGGTCCGTATCGTGATTTAGGAATTGGTCGTATGCATGGAAAGCATGAGTGAATCCCATAGACGAAATAGCATTTTATTATCACGATAGACAACTAACTCATATAGCATGTTGTTCCTCACAAGAGGTTTAAAGGTATTGAATTCGGAAGTCTCTAACTTGATTTAACGCAATTTGCTGAAAACTAGTAATTTGAAGGTTTAAAGAATTTCAAAATTTGACCATAGGTTAATTTTGTTGCTACCGGGTTCGGATTTTTGTTCCGAAACTTGTTATAGGTTCATTTTACTATTATTGTCTTGTCTGCAAATTTGGTTCAAAGAGTTGATTGGCGTGATTCGAACGTCAGGTTGTAAATTTGAAAGTTCTTGAGTTTTATTGAAAATTTTATACATTTTGATGTCTGATTCGTTGTTCTAAGTGTTATATTGGTATTTTGATTGCACGAGCGAGTTCGTGTGATATTATTACACTTGTGTGCGCGTTTGGTTTGGAGCCCGAGGGGCTGGGGTGAGTTTCGGATAAGCTACTAATCGATTTTTTGACTTGGATAGTTGTTGGTTTGCTGTTATCTGATGTCTGTTTTTTGTGCTTTGCGATCACGAAGGGGAAGTTCGGTTGGGGGAGAATTTCTTCATCGTGAACGCAATGTCTAGGTCGCAAATGCGAAGCACTGGAGAAGTTACCCTTCACAAACTCGCCCAGCCTCTCGTGAACACAAAGGGTTAAGGGACCTGGGAAGGACGTGACTGTTACATTATGGGAACGCGAAGGCCAACGGGAGAACCTTCACAAACGCGTGAGGAACATAGAGAATGCGTAGGCCATTCTGACTGTTGCACATCGGGAATGTATCAGGCCTTCACGAACGCGAAGAAGGCCTAAGGCTCAGTAATTTAAATATCCCAAAGTCGAGATTTAACCCATTTTTCACCAATTCCAAGTTTAAGCTCGGCCTAGAGACGATTTTGAAGAGAATTTTCGTCCAAAATTCATATGCTAGTCGATTTTAACTTGTTTTCTTCCATTTCTATAAACACCCATTGACTTATAACCTTTATCTATACTTTTTCATGGTAGAAATCAGGGATTTAGGTAGAGATCGAAGATTTTGAGAAATTGAGATTTAATCTTCAAATTGAGGTCAGATTTTGAAACTAATCACATAATCGGCCTGGGGAAGGGGAGGGGGGTTAAATGGGTAATCAAATTTTGATCCGAATCTCGTCTTTTGACCAAGCAAGCTCGGAGTTGAATTTTTTCAATATCATTGAAGATTGAGTTTTTTTCACTCGTGGGTAATTTTAAAGCTTATTTTGAAATGTTTAAACTATATTTGGTTAGATTCGATTGGTTTGGAGGCGAATTTTAGACGAAAGGCTCCGGTTGAGCTTTGATTTGGTTGCGGAGCGAGGTAAGTGTTGGATCTAACCTTGAATCGAGGAAACTAGGAATTTTTGAAATATGTGTTATATGAATTATGTGAGAATTCGGTGTATATGCGAGGTGACGAGTGTATATATGCCGTTAAGATATTTGTTCCTATGTTTCTCGTTATTTCGTGATATATCTTATTTCATGCCTTAATTGTTACATGCATTTATTTGACTTATATACTGTAATTTTCATTTATCATTTAATTATTCTTGTATTAAATTGATCGTCCCTTCCATGACTGCATGCTTATTTGCTACTTGCCTTTAGTTGTGTTTACTCGCACACCTTGATTGCTACATGCCTTACATGATCCCTTCATTTCCTGGCACTCATAGTAGAAATTCTTGTAAATTGAGTAGTTGAATTATTTATGTTTATTGAAATTGTTTGTGAATTGGGTTGCACACCGCAACAGGAATTGAATGATAATAATTGAAATGGTGGAATAAGGGAGGAATATGATATTGATAAATAATGACATTGTGGGATCAGGTTGCATGCTGCAACAGTTTGTGTACGTAATACTTGATATTGATAAATGATGATATGGTGGAATAAGGGAGAATTATGATATTGATTAATGATGATATGGTAGGATAGCGTTGCGCGCCGCAACAGATTGGTTACGTTATACTTGATATTGATAAAAGATATTACAGTGGTATCAGGTTGCGCGCCACAACATAGTTGTTATTTTAGACTTTCTGATAGTGAGGTTTGAATTCATTCTCATAAACCAACTGCTTTACTTTCATTAGCTGTTTTCTTTCCTTTTACTATTATTATTATTACTGCGTACAAGTTATTGTAAGTGGCCCGCTTTAGCCTCGTCACTACTTCGTGGAGGTTAGGCTTGGCACTTACAGAGGACATGGGATCAGTTGTACTCATACTACACTGTGCACTTCTTGTGCAAATACCGGAGTTGGTCCCGAAAGCGTTTAGTGCGGTCACCCGAATTTGACTACTAGTGGAGACTTGATGTATAGCTGCACGGTATTCATAGCCCCGAAGTCCCTTTCTATATCATCTTAGCTGTTCATTTTGATTCAGACTGTTATTTGTAATACTCTAGACGCTCGTATATTCGTGACACCAGTTTATGGATTGTATTTGGATTTTATCGTTTATTTGTTTATTCACTCCATTTCAATTCAGCTTAGTGGTTTTCAATTGATTTGAACTGTTAAAAATAGTTAATAATTATATCTAACATTGGCTTGCCTAACAAGTGAAATGTTAAGCGCAATTACGGTCCCGAGGGTGGAAATTCCAGGTCGTGACAATTCCTCGTTTTGAAACAAATCCTAACCAATTCGGGTTTAAAAATTACATAGAAGAAACGCATAATCCTGCTCTTCCAGGTTTTCCCAGAACAACTATTAGAAAGAATGTTTGTGATGAAGACTTGCAAAAAGATTTGAAGAGATGAAACTTTGGCCTTCTAAAAATAATTCAAGGAGACAACAATGCCTGTAATGAAATACTATCTACCGGAGACAGCAGGGACGCAAAAGAACAAGTGCTATCAAGTTCAAGCGAATAACCAATAGAAATTACTGAAAAATTCCGTAAATTATAAAAAAATATGTAATTTTATTTTTATAAGTATTTTAAATAAAAGTATTGAATTTTTTCATCCATTAAAGTTTATTTATTTAAATATAATTTTTTAGAATTTTAATTTAAATTACCTCTAAGTACCGGTACCACACCCTTAGGATCGGTAGGGTACCAAAAAAAAAATACCCTTAAGAAAAATACTCTTAAGGAACCCTCCCTTTACCCTTACCCTCTCCGTACCCTTAACCCTTGATGTCCTAGTACCCTTCCTTTAGACAACCCTATCCTCGACCACGTGACTCAATACAACCAATCAATCATATCATGAAAAAATTATATAATATAACATCTCCAAAAAATAATAGCTAGCATAGTGTATAATGCATGTATATTAATAAAAATTATACATTTGATATATATAATTATTTTGACCGACCGGCCAAATATATAATTTGCCCTACAATCTTGGCCAAAAAGTCTTGATTGTGAATTCGCCAAATGGCCCTATATTAGCCCATTAGTTATTTCACATTTGTACAAGGCTTCCAATTTCAAAAGTTAACTGGGTTATGGAGATCCAGCTTACATCGGCCCAAATATCTTTATAAATCCAGATCCAGCATAACTTCAGGCCCAATATCTAACTAATAAATTGAGGGTTTTTTTTACCTAGTTATACCATAATAGAAACTCATTTACCACCTTTATTTAGGTTCCTTATTAATTACTTTGTATATCTATATTTACTAGTTATATATACAAAACCATAAAAAAGAAGAAATTTAAGACCCCTTAAATCTAGCCTATCAGTTACATGACACTCAACCCCTATTTCCATTAATTCCTCCTACATTTAAGATTTTTTCCTTTTTCAAAGGATTACAAAATATCTTTTCTCTTTCTTAAGAGTTACCCAAAATTACTTTTACCTATAGTAAGAAATCTCGCTTACCAAAATCTTGCTTACCCAAAGTTACCCCCCTCCCCCCAAATTGCAGATTCTTTTCCTCTTCCAAAGCTTTTGAAATTCAATTTCTCTTTCTTACTAATCACCAAAAATCTCTATTTCTTATTGATACTACGCGGCGAAATTCGAAATATTGCTCTAGAATCAAGTTGTGAGTAAGTTTTGAATCTTGTTTTCTTTCTTTCTAAAATCTTTATTGTATGTGACTTGTATATGATACATCAATATCCAAAAAAATACTCGATACAATACTAATACAATTATAATACGATTAATATTAAATTTTTAGTGTAGAGTTGAGATTGAAACTTGAAGAATATAAAAATCATAATTATGTCACAATTTTTAAGAAATATATCGCGATTGTATTATAATTGTATATGTACCATAATTCTTGCAGAAATTATATTACAAAGGTATGATAATTGTGTATTCATTGTATATTATTACGAGCAGGTGCGTTCATGATGAATTTCACAGTTTGTATCACAAGTATGATAATTATGTATTAATATATTAGTATTGTATCAGGTATTATTTTGGGTTTTAATATATCGCATACAAGATAGATACAATTGTGATACACATATGATACATTTATATTTTAGGCATTGATATATCTGATACAATTCAAATATAATTACGATACAGTTATCATACAATTATCATAAAATTTCAGAATATTTTTTAATAATATAAAGCTGTGGGTAATGGTAGAAAGAGAGAAGTTGGAGATTCTGGGCATAGAATAAGAGATTTTGATATATAAAAAAAAAGAGAAGAAGAGAAGAAAAGAAAAGGAAAAGATATAATTGAATTCCTTAATTGAATGCACTAATAATGGAGTGTGAGTCTTTTAAGAAGCAATATATACAATTTGTAAGAAAAACCTACATACTTATGAAAAACTTCAAAACATAGAAAATATAGGCAAATAAATTTCTAATATAATATAGCTAGATAAAGATCCCATAATTGAGTCGGGGAGTCCAATCCAATGTAGTCCAGGATGGTTTATGAGTATTGGGGTGTAGGTAATGTTCTTGGAATTCAATTTTAATTGGTAAACAATAAATTAAGTTTCCTAATTGTGAAACGTTTAATTATTGGAATGTATCAATAACATCATTTTCTCATTTCTACTAATGATTCTAACAAATATTCATTTTTGGGGTGCAACAAGAGTTTGTATTCTCAAATGATATAAGAGGGATTTGCGTTTATTATGAAAATTCCGTTTTCTCTATGATTAATATCTTCTTTCGAAGATAATTTTTTTTTTTAAATCTCATAATTTACGTTCAATTCATTCAACATTTCCTTACTGAAACTTGTGAAAATCGTATGGAGTGATATTATTGTTCAAATTTTCAATAAGATACACTGAGATACTGACAATTTAATACCACTATGAACAAAAAATTCGAAATATTTCTAAAAAAAGAAGTGAAAACTTGGATCTACATCCAACTAATCACACCAAGTAAAATCAATGAAGAAACGTTAAGAAAACAGAATTAGATCCCCGAATAGTTATATGTTGTCGATGGCATGTCAATCATGGTAACGTTATGATGTCTCAAAATAGAAATGTGTATATTAAGTTAACATGGGAGGAGTATATAGTTTTAAGATACTTTTTTTTTTTCCTTCTATGGTTCTATTGATGGTATTGTTTTTTTTTTTGTTTTCTTGAGCTGCGGGTTTTTTGAAAACAGCCTTCCTACTTTCCGAAGTAAGGGTAAGGTCTGCATACACTCTACTTTTCCCAGATCCTACTTGTGAGAACTCATCGGATTGTTATTGTTGTCAAATGAACTTTGCTTTATTCAGCTAATTGATTTGGCTTAACTTTGCACAATAATGTAATGTGTTGGATGGCATTTATCACATCAAACGAGTAATGGCCAGCAAAGCGAGCCGCACTAGTCTAACAACGTTTTTAAGTAGCAAGCTAGGTCTAACAACTCTCTAATTTAAGTTGGGGCGAAAACTGGAAACTACTCTCTCTATCCCCTCGAGGATAGACTTGAATTACCAGCACCCCTTTTTAATCGAATTACTTCATCAAAACTCAAAACGCATAAATAATATATCCCATTTGGAGTTACAATTTTGGGATTAGACCATTCCGAGAAAGAAAATAAATTATACTACTAACTCATGCATGTTATGAAATACTTAGTTATGGTGGATATCCGTAACTCTTAATTCCAATAGTTAATATCACGTTCATGGTATCCTTTACCGAAATATCATCCTATAAATAGAGGGGTTGAGCATCACATTGTACACACTTGAAACACTTGAAAGAAATAAGAAGCTCTCGTCTCGTGTTCTCTACACTATTTTTTTTGTTTCATATTGTTATTTTGTGTTTAGTTTCTTAACAATGCATATTATTTCAAGTCAATTTTTCATACTTAGAACTTTAAATTTTTCCAAACATATATCTTAATATTTTGACCTACTTCTCCTTAACTTGGACCAGTTTCATTTGGTCCTCTAACTTTGGGATAAAGAGACAAATGTTTTTTGCAGTGAAAAATAATTTTGTTCCCTTGCTTTTTCCAGTAACAATGATTCATGGTATATATGGGTAGTAGTATACTAGAACATTTATTTGAATAAGATATTTGTAAGAGTGAGGAGGGGTTTCATTTTCTTTTTGGTTAGAGAGTGACGAAGTGACAAGGCAAGGGTACTGAAGGGTCTAATCAAAAATACAAAATGACTTCAATAACGAGATTGAAGGGTAAAAAAAGCATGGGATTGTTACTCAAATAACCGATCATATTTAATGTTTACTTTTTCTAGCCGGTATACATAGATTATATATAATTATACATATATTGTACATGAATTATATCTATTTAATATTTACTTTTTCTAGCCGGTATACATAAATTATACATAGTTATACATATATTGTACATGAATTATATCTAAATCTTCAAAAAGTATTCCCTCCGTTTCAAATTAGATGAGGTATTTTTTTTTTTAGTCTGTTCCAAAAAGAATAATATATTTTACAATTGAAAATAATTCAACTTTAAAATCTTTATTTTACCCATTTTATCCTTAATGAGAAACATTTATAACTACACAAATATTATGGCCCCAGAAAGCTTTTACTCCTTAAGATTTTAAGACCACAAATTTTAAAAGTTTTCTTTATTTTTTTAAATTTCGTGTCGTGTCAACCTATCTCATCTAAATTAAAACGGAACTGCTTAAATCTTAATCATGAGTACGTACTATGTGTGTGAATTGACACTGCTGGGAAAAGAAAAGAAAAAGAAAAAGATTAGGAAAACGAGAGGTAGGTCAATTATATTTGTTTGGAAGTTAGGGGAATAAAAATTTCTTTTACTTTGTTATTGATTTTACTAAATAGACCAACAAAACAAAGAGATACAAGCTATGACCAAAAATAGATTTGTTGCCACATAAAAGTGGACGAAACGAAAAAAAAAAATGAAAATTAAATTGGTAATGCTAAAATGTACCTTGAGTTTATGAACAAAAAATTAGTGTTTTTCTTTTCCGCCGAATATAGATGCTTCATACTAGAAGATTATCAAGTAGACGTTTTTGTTCTCCTCAACAATAAATCTAAATACAAAATTTAATATCTATCATTTCCTCCTCCTCTCTTCTCTCTTTATTTTTATGGTTTTTTCTTTTGAGAAGTAATTTATAACACTTAATTTTAATTGCATTTCATGTCATATGAACATGCCTTCTTTTCTTCTCTCAAACTTTTTCCTTAAACATTTACAATTAGTTTTGTCTTATGAACAGACAGCTAGCAGCCACGTAAGTAGGAAATGTACGTTGATTTGCCTGCAGCAAGGGAGGTCTTATAGCCTCGACAAAGTTTTTTTTTGGGTCAAAAATATTTTTAGCCAAAAATTGAGGTGTTTGGCCAAACTTTTGGAAGGACGAAAAATGTTTTAGCAGAAGCAGAAAAAAGTAGCTTCTTTTCAAAAAATATTTTTCTGAGTAGCACTTTTGAGAAAAATACACTTAAAAATAATTTTCAAAAGCTTGGCCAAACACTAATAACTGTTTAAAAGTGCTTTTTAAAATAATTAGCCAAACACAAACTGCGTTTCACCAAAAACACTCTTTCTAAAAGTACTTTTGAGAAAATCACTTCTCAAAATAAGCTGATTTTAGAAGCTTGGCCAAACAGGCTATAAGCGGCTAGCCATGAAATCTTGGGAATCTTACGAAAAAGTCCAAAATAAATCCAAACGTACCAAGTTTTTGCCATTAATCTACCAACATGTCCAAATTGCATGCATAATAACGCTACAATTACAGTGCATATTATTCAGAAAAAAATAAATGTTAGTGTTTTTAAAGGCCCAATATTGATTCTAAACAATGTTGATACTAAACCTTGTAATCTTCTCATGTGTAGCAATTCTATCATGAGAAGCTCCGAAGTTAAGGAGCTCATCATAAACATGATATCTTTTTACCAAATTCTGGAATCCAAATTGGAGTTTTTTATTAATAAAAATAGCAAAGGTAGAGAATTAATATATATGTCCATAACAAAATCAGGAGAACTAGTCCTAGTGCCTATCTACAAATTAAACACATTCCTTAGCTTGAGGGGGCGGACCTAGAGTGCCGCTAGCGGGTTCGGCCGAACCCAGTAGCTTTGATTCGAATCCTGTATTTGTCTTAAATTTTTTATTGAATATATATAAATTATTAATTTAGAACACACTAACTTAAAACGATTAGATACTCGAACCCATAACCTTACAATAATGACTCTGCCTCAGTTAGCTTGACGTTGTCGTTCACAACTACTCGACCCATGTTGGTATATGAAGGCCTTGTCCTAGTCCAGTTATCAAACTAGAAACTAGTATTTCCTCTCCCTATTTTCCAAATTAACTTCTGTTCCACCCTTCCCTTAAAGTAGAATAATGCCTTCCAGATTTCCACTATTTGGAGACAAGAGAAGTATATATATATTTTTATAATACTTAGCCTTCATTAATGACCACATAGAGTTTGAGGTTCGGAGATTCCATTGCTATTTTATAGTGAATGCCTTGCATGTATCCTCTAGTTTTTTGAATCTTGCACCTCCCTCTTCCATACAATGATGCCTTCCTCTAACTCCAAGCCCAGACTAGAAGAACCTTGCAATATATTTTTCAATTAACTCAAGTGTATCTTTGTATTTTTCAATTACATTAATCTCATGCACCAAGATACCTGATGATGAAACTCAGAGAAGCATTGTGTGCCAAGGAACAATAACTTTTAGACCTATTAATCAACCGGCTAGAAACTTTCTCATAAGAAGCTAAAGTATCAAGAATAAGCTGTAAGGATTACTTTGCTTGCCCCCCACTGCAAAAGATAATAGTATCATCCACAAGGGACAAATGATTAATCTGAGGGTCATGCCTGCTCATGTAGATATAACCGTTCAGTAGTCAGAGTAAACAAAGAGGGGGAGATTAGATCACTTTGTTCAAGACCCGTTCCTGATTTGAAGAATCCATGTCTGCTTCCATTGACAATCAAAGTATACTAGATATTAGCAATGAACCTATAGATGAGGTCTATCGAGTGTTCAGCTAAACCTAACTGCTGGAACATGAAACACAGTAAATGCCAAGATACTATATCGTAGGCCTTTGTTATATCAGGCTTGAGAATCTTACTTGTAACAGTCCGCCCTGTCGTTTTGATTATTTTAGCCCCATTTCTCATGTTTGATGCTTTAAGTACGTGTATTTATGTCAATGTGGCTTGTGGGGTTGATTGGTATGGTTTTAGTAGAGTTTTGAATTGATTTGAGACACTTAGGCCCTTGGTTGGAGGCTAAGTTGTAAGAGTTGATCGGAGTTTGACTTTTATTTAGATAACTCCGGAATGGTACTTTGATGGTTCGCATAGCTTCGTATGATCATTTTTTGACTTAGGCGCATGTTCGAATTTAGATTTGAGATTCCAAGGTTGTTTGACTTGAATTGACAAAAGTTGAAAAGTTGAAGGTTTGGAAGGTTGATGGGTTTGACTGAGGGTTGACTTTACTGATATCGGGTTAGGATTTTGGTTCCGGGAGTTAGTATAGGTCCCTGGTATCATCTGTGACTTGCATGCAAAATTTAAGATCATTCCGAGTTGATTTGATAAGATGTGGCATGAGTTTTGGATGTTGAAGGTTTATTAGGCTTGAATTGAGGCGTGATTCGTAGTTTGATGTTGTTTGGTGTGATTTGAATCCTCAAGTAGGTTCATATTATACTTTGGGATTAGTTGGTGTAATTGGACGGGGTCCGAAGGGGATCGGGTGAGTTTCGGAACCTGGAGGGAGTTTGATCATTTTGAGGTGCAGCAGGTCTGGTGCAATCGCACCTTCGGTGGTGAGGTGCGTAGGTGCGAAGCCATACTTGCGAGAGGAGGACGCACACCGCAGATGCAAATCTTTTGTTGCAGAAGCGACAACGCATGTGTGCATTTTGGTTCGCAGAAGCAATGTCTTGGCTGCAAAAGCAGATCTCTGGATTTAAGTTACTTCCGCATCTATGATGATTTTTCCATAGATGCAGTGTTTGCTGGTGCGACTTGTTGGCCGTAGAAGCAAAAAGGCTAGCGGAATATAACATGGACGATGGTTTATTTTTATTTATCATATTTGTGTAAGAGAGCTCGTATTTGGGCGATTCTGGAAGGGATTTTCACGATTTGGAATGGGGTTCAAGCTGTCCGGAAGTTGAATTGCACGGGAAGGACTTATTAGTGGATTGATTTAGTTTATTTGATGTAAGTATCATGGCTAATCTTGTGTGAGGAAAAAACCCCTTAGGTGCCAGTCCTAACTGCTGATTTTTATGATGTGATAAGTGAAGTGTACATGATATGACAAGCATGTATGCGGGTACTATGTGTGATTTTTGATCGGAATAGACAGTAAGCTATTAATATGCCTTAATGTAATTATGAACTTTATATGAAACTTGTAAGATCACTTTTGACTATTTGATCACGAGCATTTCATTGACTTAGCCATAGTCATGCTATATTATTGAACACCCCTCCGCTTCTACGATTATTTGTTATGTCCTCGTGCATGGTTATTGCAAGTTGTGAACTTATACCTTGATGAAACTTTGGTACCATTGTTGTGATATTCTAGTACTTGGAATTATTGTTTTTGTGGTACCGTGGCACTTGTGGACATATTGAGCGGATTAATTTGGGGTGTCAGCACGAGGTTTTTGACGTGTGATTTTGTCTATTGTTGTGCGCGTGAGGCAAAATAAGAGTGATGTTATCTCAGGCTGCCCACACAGCAAAATGAGGGTGGCTATATATGCATGTGACGAAGTAAGGGGTGCATATTATTGTTGTGTGCACCTGCGGCGTAATAAGGGTGGCATTTTGATGATGTTATGTGATATTTCAGGGTGTCTTCTTATTGCTGTGATTGTATTGAGATGTGATTGATATTTCATTCTCATAATTCTTTCTGAAAGCTTACGTTTTGCACTTGCCTCAGTTAATGGTTGTATTTGACATTTCATCATATACGTTACCTCTATTTAATGTGTCATGATCAAAGATGAGTTTTACTACCCTGAGTTATTTTTACATGTTCTAAAGGGATTGTGATTACTGTTTTCAGTTATATTTCAATTATCACTTTTCTTTGATATATTCATCGCACAAGTTATTTGTCGAGTGATTATCAAACGACTTGTACCTCGTCACTACTCCATCGAGGTTAGTCTTGATACTTGTACTTCGTCGCTTTTCTTTAATAAATGTTAAGTGTTAGGATTGCCTAGTTTTACAAATTAGGTGTTATCACGCTGTGGAGAATTTTGAGTCGTGAGAAGTTGGTATCAGAGCCCTAGGTTCATGGGTTCTACGAGCCATAAGCAAGTTTGGTAGAGTCTTGCGGATCAGTACAGGGACGTTTGTACTTATATTTGAGAGGCTTCAGAACTATTAGGAAATTTCATTTCTTTTATTTTTTATCGTGCAGATTTATTGATTTTGGAGTTTTAGTTCTTGTCTTTCTATTCTCTCACAGGGTCAGTGTCGCTAGGGGACGGGGTAGAGGCAGAGGCAGAGGTCGAGGTGGAGCTCGTACTATAGCCAGACATATACTAGAGCAACAATTAGGACTATTCAAAACCGAACCGAAACCGTACCGAACCAAACCAAAGCGATAGCGTATTGGCTTATTGGTATCGAATTATCGGGATAATGGATGGTGAACGGATTGAGATTTTATAATTAACGACTTAACGTTTGGTGGCGGATTACTCAATTTTCTTATCAGATAAACCGTTATCCCATTAAGAATTTTTATATTTATACTTTTACCCCTATATATAAAGTACTGTTGAAACCCTAAATGGCTAAATCCCTAATTTCTATTTTTTAATTCTCAATTTTCTGCAGCTACCGGAGGCAAAGAAGTTGTCGGTCTTGTCTCTCTCTTGAATTGTCCACTGGTTTTATCCCATTTTACGTCTCTATGTATAGAGTGTTGAAATATTGTAGCAACATGTTGTAGGTATTAAACCTGTTAGAGTATTAATTAGGGAGGTGAGTAAATCACTAGAGTTATGCTGCATATTATCGAAAACCCTGCATTAGCTTTAGCTGATTTTTCCTAGGATAAAGAAGATCTAGACTTTAAAGTTTTTATATCTAGAGTATCACCCAATATATGCATTGTAAATGACGGTAATATTCTTTTGTTATCTTACCATTATAAGTTTTGTAGTTCAATATCATTAACATGGAATGCAAACATCCGCAAATGTTTTGTTGTTTGTGGAATTGCTCTACTGGTGGCCATTTTATGTTCTAATACCTTGTGTTAGATGAACAGAGGATGATTGATAAGTTTTGTGGAATTGATCAGTGATCATACTGTAGTGCAATGAACTAGAAGTACTTGACTGGATTGTCTAGTATTATGTCCTTTTCTGCAGGCATCTAACAAATTAAAGTCTGATTTTTTTGGAGTTTTGGTTTTACAATCTGAATATCTTGTGAAGAACGAATGTTACTGAAAGTTCGATTGATTAATACATGTATGAGTAGTCTTGAATATGAACTATATTGGAACTTGGAAGAAGATTTTTCAATTCAAAAATATTGTTAGATCTTAGATGGTATTAAAAATTTGGTATTGATTAGAAACTGTTTGGTATTGATTGAATGATTGTTCAAAAAATATCTATTTGGTTTAGCGGATAAATCACCCGATAATCGTTGATTCTATACCAATCCGCTCATTATCTTATTGGATGGCAAGCAGATTACCACATTTATAATCCGATAATTGATAAGCCAAACCGTTAAGCGTAATTATCCGCTTAATCCGCCCGATAAGCACCCTAGAAGCAGCTGAGGAGCCACTAGTAGTGTCGGCTGGGGAGCAGGCAACTGAGATGCCAGTTGCTACCCCTAGACTTTAGGAGACTTTAGAGCATTTCCTGAGCATATTTGGTACTTTGGCTCAGGCCGGATTGGTTCTTGTCGCACCAGCTACTTCTCAGGTTGGGGAGAATCTCAAACTTCCCCCCCCCGTACTCTAAAGTAGCGGGCTCCTATTGATCAGGCTCCGGGTGTTATGCTGGTACAACTTATGATTGCAGTTCACCCTGAGGTCAGGTCAGTGGCATCCGAGGAGGAGCAGAAGAGGCTTGAGAGGTTCAAGTAGTAATTTCCTCCTACTTTCAGTGGTGGAACTTCTGAGAATGCACCAGGTTTTCTGGTAAGAGTCATCGTATTCTGCGCACTATAAGCATAGTTGAGGTGAGCGGGGTTGACCTTACTTCATTCCAGCTGACAGGTTCGGCATATAGATGGTGGCAGGCTTATGAGGAGAGTAGGCCAGCTGGTGCAGTGCCACTCACTTAGGCTCAATTTTTCGATTTATTTCTGAGGGAGTTTTTTACACAGACCATCAGGGATGCATTGCGTACAAAGTTCGAGCAGTTGCATTAGGTGACTATGACCATGTCAGGGTATACCATGAGGTTTAGTAAGCTATCTCGTCATGCACCTACTTTGGTTTCTACTATAGAGAGAGAGAGATTTGGAGATTTATTAAGGGACTCACCTACAACCACAGATTTGGGATGACATGGGAGTTGGAGACTGATACTCCATTCTAACAGGTCATGGAGATCGCTAGGAGGTTAGAGCGTATCCGCAATCAGGAGAGAGAAAATAGGGAGGCTGAGAAGCCTCATGATTTTGAATGATTCGGGGGCTCCTACTCTAGGGACAAGCTCCGTTATGGCAGAGGTTTTACCAGTAGACCGGTTTAGTTTCAACTTCAAGTTACTCGTGGAGCTCCAACTAGTTAAGGACCACAAGATAATTACATGGGACATCAATCTTTTAGTGCACCTCCTGCACGGGGTTCCACTCATAGAGAGGTTGTTTTGAGTGTGGAGATACTAGGCCTATTGCGAGGGATTGTCCCAAACTTATGATGAGTAGACCTCCATAGGGTACAGATGCCCTGGTTGCTACTCTACTTGTACAACCAGCTAGAGGTGGAGGACAAGCGAGTAGAGACTCCCTAGAGGGGGAGGCCATGCATGTAGTTATGCTTTCTCCGGTAGTACTGAGGCAGTTGCATCGGATGGTGTCATCGCATGTGTTTAACCAAATAATTAGAACCTTTGATAAAACTTAATTTTAAAATGAATACGGGTTACTGATAATCAAAGTAATGAAGAAAAATGAATAATAGACAGTATTGCAGAAATAAAAGATCGAAGTTAATTGTATTCGAGAATCAGATGCCTTTACAAGCTGTATTCCCCTCCCTTATATAGGAGATTCTTACAACGTACGACTCTTGCTATGGTTACTCATTAATGTATAATTATGACATTAATGAGGCGTTACAAAGGATGACAGTAATTGGGGTTCGATTACATAACGTTCGAGTAATCAATTGTGGGTCCTTGAATCTGCCGGTAACTTTGTCTAGATTCATTCTGACCGTGCCTCTCTCCCGTTTTGATCAAGTTAAGTTTCCCGTGGCTGATAAGTTCGTGGATTTACTGAACCGTGTCTCTTTGTACCGTATCTCTTCAAAGAATTACATCCAGCTGTCACGTTTTTCTGTGTCCACGTGACTGGCTGAGTTGTCAAAAGCTGGCTTACGTGTGAAACTCTTTTTTACCAATGCAGATAGTCTCCCCATTTACCATATATTTAACGATTAATATTTGGTAAGTGGATATTCATTTATGGCGAGAATATTTTGCCGCCCTATTCCTTGAATCATTGTATCCTTCTCTACACCATAGGCGTCGTTTGTCACTTCGATTTAATGCTCATACCACGTGTCTTTTTCGGATTGGTTCTGCATTTACTCGGCACCTTTTAGGGCTTTTTGCGGCTGTTCCAGTCCCGAAGTGACATTTTCAATTATGACTTTTCATCATTATTTTCCTTTTTCTTCATGTTTGACGGTTGTCTTCAAGTATAAATACATGTTTTATTTTCTTTTCTTCCACGAAATAATTTTCTAACTTTGTCTTTTGTAAAGAACTTTCTTCTTTGGCTTTGTAGACATGTCTTCTTCAAACCAACCTCAAAGAGTAATATATATTGAGAGTTTAACGCCATCTTCTGCCCCGACTAGGAGTCGGAGGGGTGGTAGACTTAGAAGTCTAGGATCCACTCCTTCGAGGGACTCCTCTTCTTCTCTGATAGTTCCTCCTCTTTCCACTAGATCTCCAGTTTCTTCGAGGTTTAGGGTTTCTCGGTCTTTGTCTAGAGGTAGAGGAGAACACCTTCGTGAACCTGGAGTCGATGAAATTTTCCCTACTGAGTTTGTTTTTGCTAGGGACAATCAAGTTCTAGTAGATCAATCTTCTTCTCTTGATAGTGTCGAAAGATATCCAACCCTTATAACTGAGGGTCAGATTTCCCTTGTTCGTAGGGAGTGTTTTTGGAGGTCTGACTTTTCTGTCTATATTCCAAATAGTAATCAAAGAATTACGTCTTACAAGACGGGATATTCTTTTGTTTATACGTATCCTTTCACTTTAGGGTTTAGACCCCCCATTGACCTAGTTATAATTAAATTTTGCTATTTTTTCAATATCTGCTTAGGACAAGTTGGCCCGCTTGTGTGGCGAGTTGTCGCATGTCTTAGGAGTTTGGCTTCTTTAGCCTCAGTTCCTTTTACCTTCAACCATCTTATTCACCACTACTCTCCTACCTTATTTTGTGAAGGGGTTTTCACTCTGACTGTTAGAAGCAAAAGAGTGCTGGTAACCCCTGAAGACGATAAGGATAGGGGCTGGTACCTCCGGTATGTTGCTGTTCCCACTGTTGGTTTAGTGGGTGAAGAAAATATTCCCTTCCCTAAGAAGTGGAATCACGCATGTGAGTATGCTTTAGCTCACATTTACGTTTTCTTGGTTTGACTTGAAATGTTTTATTAACACCGTATCTGGGTTTTTTTCTCTCAGCAATCATGAATACTGTTGAGAATGTCTCCGGTATTCGTGATTGGGTAGAAAAATTGTTATCTCTTGCTCCTTCATAAGAGAGATCTTGGAAGTACCTCGCTGGGAGGTATGGTTGGCAAGTAAAGACCCACGGTAAGTGAAGCTTTTGTTCTTGCTTCTTTCCTTACTCAAGTCTTTTTTTTCTTGTTTTAACTTTTTTCCCTTTTTGATTGGGTTCTCTGCTCATGGGGTGTCTACTTCATCTATCCCGAAGATTTCCTTGGCTCAGGCCCAGGAAATTATTGTTGGTTAGTGAGTCTCGTTCCGTAGAAGAGGAAGAAGAGGGTGCTTCATTGCACATGCCACAAAGAAGGCAAATGGTTTTAGATAATGAGCTTACAACTTCAACCTTGCATTCCGTGTTTGTGATTGAGCCCCCTGTCCTTGATGATGTTTCACATTCCCCTATTCACGAGGGTGTTGATCTTGCTCCTGACGACGTCCCTTTGGCTGCTGTCTTTCCTGCTTCTTTGAGAGAAGCTGTTTCGTCTGTTGCTTTGGCTATTTTAACTTCTGCTGTTGCTTTGCCTGTAACTTCTTCAACTTTTCAATTCTCTGTGCCTGCAGCTTTGCCCGTGGCTTCTCCAGCTCCTCAACCTTCCGTGCCTGTTGCTGTTCCATCTCTGACTGCTTCCATGCCTTCCGTTAGGGAAGTAGGGTCTTCCAACAGAGAGATGCGGCAGGTAGTAATAGAGGTTCCAACTGAGGGGAACCTTTTCAAGAAAACGAGTGAGCCCGAAGTGTGGCTCAAGCCTTTGATATCTCCCTCTGAGAAAGCAAAGCTATCCAGCCACGGTGCTCTTACATGGGCCCAATAAGGCCGTGCATACTTCTTTGAAGGTATGGTGCAAGTTATCCTCTTTCACTCTCGTATATGAGATTTACCATATTTGACTGGTTTATTTCTTGTAGATTAACCTTATAGGCATGGAGCTTTTGAAGAGGATTTCAAACACGGACCAAGAGACAAAAGAGTTGCAGGCCGATGTTGATAATTGGAGAGCATAGTATGATAGCCTAAGGATTGAAATGGATGCTTTAGAAGTGGAAGGGAGTACCTTGAAGCGGCAGATAAGACTCGTGCAAGCAGAACTGGCAATGGAGAGGGCTTCTTGCAATCAAGCTGATAAAGATAAGAGTGTTTTGGAGTCTTCGCTCGCGGAGCAGCTGTCCCGTGCCTCAAAGGAGATTAGAGACTTGAAGACCTTGTTGGGGCAGAAGGAGGAACACTCAGGCGAGCTTGTGAAATCACTCACTCGTACTCAAGAAGAACTTCGTAGGGATTTAGACAAAGCTCAAACTTTAGAGGAGTCGATTGTTCCATTAAGGTCCGCCTATGAAGCTGCGGAAGCGGAGAAGGACGGATTGAGAGCTGAGCTTCAAGTATGGGCAAAGGATTATGAAGATTTAGAAGAGGTGGCTGTTGTCGATGTGAGCTGGGCGTATATGAATTCTCACCTTGACACATTGATGGAAATGAATCAAGAGGGTTTTGACCTTAGTGCTGAAATAGCCAAAACTAAGGAAGCCATGGAGAAGGCTCAACAAGCTCATAACCTCTCTTCACCTGATGGTGAGATTCCATCCGCTCATGCCTCTTCATCCCCGGTTGCTCCCGCTCTTTCTGCCATTGAAGTCAACCCCTCTCTTGAAAAGATTTAGTTGGTTTATCCCCTTTTTTTTGTATCAATTGGTGGTTACCCCCAGTCCCATCGGGGGTAAATTTGGATTTCTTTAAGTCCCCAAATGACAACTTAGGGGAACCACAATGTATATAAAATTTTTATACGGCTAAGTATAAGTTAATACTTAATTTTAGCCGTTTTAATATATAAATGTTAGTTCGACTTTGGTTGAGTTTTTGTTTCATTCTTTAAGTCTTTTGCATGCTTCATTTTTTGAGGTTTTAGTTTTACCTTCGAGTTTTGCATGGGGAATGCTTTAGACTACTCGTACCTTTTTTGTAATACGAACGGTGTCATATCAAACGTGTGCCTTTTTGTAATAGGCATAGTTTATGGAAGAGGGACCTTTATACTTGACATGAAGAAGACGTCCCAACTTCATGATAATGCAATAGAGTGATAGGAATTTTACACATGTTTAAGAATGTTTCCAAGGAAAGTTTTTTGTTTGAACTTCCATGACGTTTTACATATGTTTGGTTATCGTCTAAAACTCATGTTTGCAACTATTTTTATTTAACAGATTTGATGTACTCTTGTATTTCATAACAGTTTTTCGATATTAATACAAGAAAACAATTGTTTTTTTACTAGTAACAGTTTTTATAAAGATTAGGGTTTTTACCCGCAACTGTTTTGAAAACAGTTTTCTAATAAGCACGAGGGAATGTTTTCTTATTAGTAACTGTTTTTATTTGATAACGGTTTCTTGAACAAATATAAGGATTTAGATCTTTCATCCGTAACTGTTTTATTTGAGAACAGTTTTTCGAATGAGTACATTGATGATGATCTTTTACCCCTAACTGTTTTTGTTACAACAACTTTGAATAAGTATAAAGATGTACATTTCTTTCTCGTGACTAATATTTTTCCTTTCAATCTGAATATGTTCGAAGGTTTTTGTTTTTTGTATTTGGATGGCCCTTTTGATTTCTTTCGATTCTGCTCATGTCACTTGTCTCANTGTAACCCTAGATCGGGAATTGTGTTATTTCCTCGCGTCTTTGCAGGTCTAATATCATTATCTGATGATGGGTTAGCTTTGTGCCTATCATCTAAAAAAGTTCGTAAAATTTTTAAATATTCAAAATAAAATCGAACCTGTGATACCTGACAGGGGTATTCTTTTCTTTTAGAAGTAATACTTCTTTAGATGGATGGCGTTCCAGCTTGTTGGTAGAACTCTGCCGTCCATAGCTTCCAACTCATAGGAGCCTTTCCCAGCTATGCCTCGGATTTTGTAAGGTCCTTCCCAGTTTGGATTTAGCTTTCCTGCACCTGCTTCTTTCATTGATTGAAAGACTTTTTTGAGGACGAAGTCCCCAATCTTAAAGTACCTGAGATGAGCTTTACGGTTGTAATAACGCTCTATGATTTGTTTTTGAGCTGCCATCCGTATCAATGCTGCTTCTCTCCGTGGTTCGAGCAGGTCCAGGTTGGTCCTTAATTCGTCGTCGTTTTCACCTTCCATGGCTGTTGAGAACCTTATGCTTGGTTCGCCAATCTCCACAGGTATTAAGGCTTCTGAGCCATAAACAAGTGCGAACGGAGTTTCTCCCGTGGCTATTTTTGAAGTTGTTCTGTATGCCCATAGTACCGCTGGTAACTCATCAGGCCAATTTCCTTTGGCTTTATCCAGCCGCTTCTTTAGATTGTTGATGATGACCTTATTTGTTGACCCAACTTGACCATTAGCCACGGGGTGGTACGGTGTTGAAGTGATCCGCTTGATTTTCCAACTTTCGAAGAATTCTGTGATTTGCGAGCCTATGAATTGTGGGCCATTATCACACACGATTTCCTTTGGTATTCCAAAGCGGCATATTATGTTTCGCCATAAGAAGCTTTTAACTTCCTTTTCTCGCACTTGTTTGAACGCTTCTGCCTCTACCCATTTAGTAAAATAGTCGGTTAGTACGAGTAAAAACCGTACCTGTCCTTTAGCTGTGGGAAGAGGTCCCACTATGTCCATACCCCATTTCATGAAAGGCCATGGGGATATTATTGGATGCAATAATTCCGCTGGTCGATGCATGTTATTGGCAAACCTTTGGCACCTGTCGCATTTGGATACGAAGTTCTCGGCTTCTTCTTCCATCTTAGGCCAATAGTATCCAGCTCTGATTAGTGTTTTCACTAAGGATCTCGCCCCTGAGTGATTTACACAGTGTCCTTCGTGGACTTCTTTCATCACAAATTCCGTTTGGTTAGGTCCGAGGCATTTAGCTAGGGGTCCTCCGAACATCTTGCGTAAAGTGAGTTGAGAATAAGGCAGTATCGTGTAGCTTTGCGGCGAAGTGCTTGAGCTACATTTCTGTCTTCAGGTACGGTGCCATTCTGCAAAAAATTAAGAATTTCGTTTGTCCAGTCCCAGGTTAGGTTGTTGAAAGTTACCTCATTCATGTCCTGGTCTATTGTTGAATGAAATAGTTGAACGACAATTGTACTATCTTTGTTCGTTACTTTCGTGACTGCTGCGAGGTTAGCTAATGCATCTGCTTCTGAATATTCCTCTCTAGGTATTTGCATTACCTTCCATGTTTTGAACTGTCTCACGACTCTCGTGCTTTTTCAAGATACTGTTGCATTCTAGTCTCTCGAGCGATGTAAGTCCCCTGTATCTAATTTACTACCAGTTGGGAGTCGCTGTTGATCACAATTTGCTCGATTGAGAGCTCCCATGCGAGTTCAAGCCCAACAATAACAACTTCGTACTCTGCTTCATTGTTAGTTATAGGACAACACTCTATAGCTTGCCGTGTCTTTTCACCCATGGGTGATATCAAGACTATGCCTAAGCCGGCGCCTTTTATATATGAAGAACCATCAGTGAACAAGGTCCATAGTCCTGGATTAACACCGTTAAAGAGTTGTAACTCTTTTTCTACTTCAGATACAATGATATTACTAAAGTCAACAACAAAATCAGCTAGTATTTGAGACTTAATTGCAGTCCTAGGCTGATTGATTATTTTATGCTCGCTAATTCTATGGCCCACTTGGCTAATCTTCCTGACTATTCCTGTTTATGCAGAATATTTCTTAAAGGATATGAGGTCACAATGGTGATTGCGTGGCATTTAAAATAGGGTCGTAATTTTCTAAATGCCATTATTAAAGCTAAGGCTAACTTTTCCAGATGTGGATATCTAGTCTCAACATCTAGCAAAGTTTTAATTACATAATAGACAGGTGATTGTTTACCTTTTTCTTCTCTTACCAATACTGCACTTACAACAATTTGCTTAGACAACCAAGTAGATGTACAATCTTTCCCCTTCTTTTGGCTTTGAAAGCAGTGGCGGTTTCGATAGATAAATCTTCAGATTCTTGAGGGCTTGCTGACATTCTTCAGTCCATTCGAACTGATTATGATTTTTGAGAACTGAGAAGAATTTAAAACTATTTTCGGAAGACTTAGAAATAAACCTACACAAAGCTGCTATTCTCCCTGTCATTATTTGAACTTCCTTTTTATTTGTTAAAATATCAGGTATTTCCTCTATGGCTTTAATTTGAGCGGGATTTACCTCTATTCCTCTGTTTGATACAAGGAAAACAAAAAATTTGCCTGATTGCACTCCAAAAGCGCATTTCTCTGGATTTAACTTCATATTATCCTTGCGTAAAATATCAAAATCAGTAGATAGATGCTGGAAATGGTCTTGTGCTTGTGTTGATTTTACCAACATGTCATCAATATAGAGTTCCATCGTCTTTCCAAGATGTTCTTGGAACATTTTAGTCACTAACCTTTGATGGGTGGCTCCAACGTTTTTAAGCCAAAAGGCATAACTTTATAACAGTAAGTCCCCTTGTTTGTAATGAAGGAAGTTTTTTCCTCATCTGAGGGTAACATTTTAATCTGATTATAACCTGAATATGCATCTAAGAAGCTTAATAATTCATGACCTGCTGTGGCATCAAACATTTGATCTATATGCGACAATGGGAATGAATCTTTGGGGCATGCTTTATTTAAGTCAGTATAATCTACGCATACTTTCCACTTTCCACTCTTTTTAGGTACTACCACGGTGTTTGCTAACCAGTTAGGGTACGTTACCTCTCATATCGAACCAATATTCAAGAGTTTCTGTACCTCTTCGTCGATCACTTGGTTCTTGAATGGTCCTTGCTTTCTTTTCTTCTGCTTAACAGGTACGAAGGATAGATCTTCATTTAGTTTATGAGTCATCACTTCTGGTGGGATGCCTGTCATATCTGAGTGGGACCATGCAAAGCAGTCTGTGTTAGCTTTTAAATAATCAATCAACTTACCTCTTCGAGCGGGGCCTAGCCTCGTGCCTATATACACTTTCTGCTCAGGCTTTTGTTCGGATAATGGAACAGCTTTGAGCTCTTCCGTATTTGTTTTGATGTGCTTATCTTCCTCCGGTTCACGAATGACGTCCGGTCTGGAATCTGCATCTATGTGGTATAGTACACCTTCCGTGATAACTTGATTCTCCTTCTCGTAGGTATTTTCTTTCATACCTATTTCAACAATAATACGTTCCATACCTATTTGGGTAGTAATTTCTTCCATGCCCATTTGGGCCGCGCTACCTGCTTGGGAGATTCCCTTATCTCGTAATTCTTCCACCTCTATTTTCTTGTTGTAGTGTACCATAGAGTTTATATTTCTTGCGGTCTGCTGATCGCCTTTGATTTGCGGAACCTGACACTTTTGATCACCCACTCAGCATAAGTGCTAAGCTCAATTTCTCCTTTTGTTATANTTGGGATTACTTGATTCCCCAGTAGCATTTCTTCCACGACTCTTAGCAAAATGATATTGACTGAACTGCCTGGATCAATCAACACTCTTTTTACGTTAGTGTCATGAATAATTAAAGATATTACCAGAGCATCATTGTGAGGAATCATTAATCCAGTGATATCTACATCATCGAAGGTTATATCGTCTTCTTCCATATTTTCACGAGCCCGTTTCCCATGTGTAATTGTGAACTTTGTGGTTGTTTTGCAAATCACTCTGTTTACTTATCCACCCCTGTGTATCACGTTGACGGTTCATTTTTGAGAAGGAGGCTTTGGGGGCTCCTGCCTGTTCCTCATATATGCATGTTTACCTTTATCACTAAATAATTCTGTTAAATAGCCCTGTTTTAATAAATTTTCTACTTCACCTTGTAAAAATCTGCAATCCGCAGTTTTGTGCCCATGATCGTTGTGAAATTCACACCAGTGATCTGGGTTTCTTCTACTTGGATTTGACCGCATCTCTTTGGGCCACTTAACCTTGTCTCCTATGTTCCTCAATATTGAGACGAGTTCAATAGTACTTACATTAAAGGTATGATCCCCAATTTGAGTACTACATCTAGGTCGTTCATCTTGATCTTTGCTGGATCTAGACGAGGATGAGACTATGTCTCTTCC